>JBBPBX010044336.1:0-27504 GCA_038048925.1 Garcialebias charrua | reverse complement strand
TCCCTGGGCTGCCACCTTACCGTGGTGGAGGGGTTTGAGTGTCCCAATGATCCTAGGAGCTATGCTGTCAGGGGCTTCATGCCCCTAGTAGGGTCACCCAAGGCAGACAGGTCCTAGGTGAGGGACCAGACAAAATGCAGCCCGAAGACCCCTTATGATGAGTAAAATAAATGGACAAAATGTTCCCTCGCCCGGACGCGGGTCACCGGGGCCCCACTCTGGAGCCAGGCCCGGAGGTGGGGCACGTTGGCGAGCGCCCGGGCTTTCACCCATGGAGCTCGGCCGGGCACAGCCTAAAGAGGAGACGTGGGTCCCCCTTCCCATGGGCTCACCACCTATGGGAGGGGCCAAAGGGGTCGGGTGCAATGTGGGATGGGTGGTGGCCGAGGGCGGGGACCCTGGCGGTCTGATCCTCGGCTACAGAAGCTGGCCATTGGGACATGGAATGTCACCTCTCTGGTGGGGAAGGAGCCTGAGCTAGTGTGTGAGGTTGAGAGGTTCCGGCTAGAAATAGTCGGACTCACCTCAACGCATGGCTCTGGCTCTGGAACCAGTTTCCTTGAGAGGGGTTGGACACTCTTCCACTCTGGAGTTGCCCCTGGTGAGAGGCGCCGAGCAGGAGTGGGCATACTTGTTGCCCCCCATCTTGGTGCCTGTACGTTGGGGTTCACCCCGGTGAACGAGAGGGTAGCCTCCCTTCGCCTACGTGTGGGGGGACGGGCTCTGACTGTTGTTTGTGCCTATGCGCCAAACGGCAGCGCAGATTACCCACCCTTTTTGGAGTCCTTGGAGGGGGTATTGGAGGGTGCGCCTCCTGGGGACTCCCTTGTTCTGCTGGGGGACTTCAACGCTCACGTGGGCAATGACAGTGAGACCTGGAGGGGTGTGGTTGGGAGGAACGGCCCCCCTGATCTGAACCCGAGTGGTGTTCTGTTGTTGGACTTCTGTGCTCGTCATGGATTGTCCATAACGAACACCATGTTCAGGCATAAGGGTGTCCATATGTGCTCTTGGCACCAGGACACCCTAGGTCGCAGTTCGATGATCGACTTTGTTGTCGTCTCATCTGATCTGCGGCCGCATGTCCTGGACACTCGGGTGAAGAGAGGGGCGGAGCTGTCAACTGACCACTACCTGGTGGTGAGTTGGCTCCGATGGTGGGGGAGGATGCCGGTCAGACCTGGCAGACCCAAACGTATTGTGAGGGTCTGCTGGGAACGTCTGGCAGAGTCTCCCGTAAGACGGAGCTTTAACTCCCACCTCCGGGAGAGCTTTGAACACGTTCCGAGGGAGGCGGGGGACATTGAGTCCGAGTGGGCCATGTTCCGCGCCTCTATTGTCGAGGCAGCTTATCAGAGTTGTGGCCGCAAGGTTGTTGGTGCCTGTCGTGGTGGCAACCCTCGAACCCGGTGGTGGACACCGGCGGTGAGGGATGCTGTCAAGCTGAAGAAGGAGTCCTATTGGGCCTTTTTGGCCTGTGGGACCCCGGAAGCAGCAGATAGGTACCGGCAGTCCAAGCGGCATGCGGCTCGGGTGGTTGCTGAGGCAAAAACTCGGGCGTGGGAGGAGTTCGGAGAGGCCATGGAGAATGACTTCCGTACGGCTTCGAGGCGATTCTGGTCCACCATCCGGCGTCTCAGGGGGGGAAAGCGGTACGCGACCAACACCATTTATGGTGGGGATGGCGTGCTGTTGACCTCAACTCGGGATGTTGTGAGTCGGTGGGCGGAGTACTTCGAAGACCTCCTCAATCCTACTGGCACGTCTTCCACTGAGGAAGCGGAGCCTGGGGACTTTGGGTCGGGCTCTCCAATCTCTGGTGCTGAGGTCGCCGAGGTGGTTAAAAAGCTCCGCGGTGGCAAGGCTCCGGGGGTGGATGAGATTCGTCCTGAGTTCCTTAGGGCTCTGGATGTTGTGGGGTTGTGTTGGCTTACGCGACTCTGCAATATCGCGTGGACATCGGGGGCAGTTCCCTTGGATTGGCAGACTGGGGTGGTGGTTCCCCTATTCAAAAAGGGGGACCGTAGGGTGTGTTCCAACTATAGAGGGATCACACTCTTAAGCCTCCCTGGTAAGGTCTATTCAGGGGTTCTGGAGAGGAGGGTCCGTCGGATAGTCGAACCTCGGATTCAGGAGGAGCAGTGTGGTTTTCGTGCTGGTCGTGGAACACTGGACCAGCTCTACACCCTCAGCAGGGTCCTGGAGGGCGCGTGGGAGTTTGCCCAACCAGTTTACATGTGCTTTATGGAATGCATTTTCTAGTTGAATTTGAACAAAACATGACGTAACAAGCTGTGAAAAAGCTAGATTTATTTCAACAAGTCTGAAACGCTGAGTCAAAAGGCAAAGCTCTCAATTTACCGATCGATCTACGTTCCCACCCTCATCTATGGTCATGAGCTTTGGGTTATGACCGAAAGAACAAGATCTCGGATACAAGCGGCTGAAATGAGTTTTCTCCGCAGGGTGGCTGGACTCTCCCTTAGAGATAGGGTGAGAAGCTCAGTCATCCGGGAGGGACTCGGAGTAGAGCCGCTGCTTCTCCACATCGAGAGGAGCCAGTTGAGGTGGCTCGGGCATCTGGTTAGGATGCCTCCTGGACGCCTCCCTGGGGAGGTGTTCCGGGCATGTCCCACCGGGAGGAGACCCAGAGGAAGACCCAGGACACGCTGGAGGGACTATGTTTCTCGCTGGCCTGGGAACGCCTTGGGATTCCCCCAGAGGAGCTGCTCCATGTGGCTGGGGAGAGGGAAGTCTGGGCCTCCCTACTTAGGCTGCTACCCCCGCGACCCGACCCCGGATAAGCGGACGAAAATGGATGGATGGAATACAGGACCAGTTTAACCCTTAGATGCATAAGTGGGGTCAAACATGACCCCGAGGGTTGTTATTCTTAAAAAACTCTGAAATTAAAAGTTTTTACTCGTCCATATTCCAGGTATTCCTCATAAAACATGTTTGTGACTTCAAGCCATTTGAATTTTTTTAAATGTTTTTATACATTTTCAGAAATTGCAGTTTTTGTGTCACTACCCCAGTTTTTCATGAGTGGGGTCAAAAATGACCCCAAGCATTTCCTATAGAATCTCAAGGGCTTGCTTTGGGAACCTTTGATTCTTACCAACTGTGACTGTCAAGATACATTTTCTGTCTCATTTACACATCTGAGACATGCAGTCTCACCACTAGGAGGTCAGTTTGACACAGCAGGATACATGTATTATCTGCATTTACCAACTCCATGACTTTACTGTGATAGAATATCATATTGGTCAACAAAGTAGACACTCTTAGCTAACTACAACATAATGTTAGTACTTAAGCTAGCCAACATTACACTAGTTTAGTGAGCCAGCTGATATTACTGCATTTGTTGTGTAGAGACTCACTGTATTCATAATTTCTTGTAACAAATGCAAACCTGTTAGGTAACCTATTATATAGTATTATATATCCATCCATCCATCCATCCATCTTCTTCCGCTTATCCGGGGTCGGGTCGCGGGGGTAGCAGCCTAAGTAGGGAGGCCCAGACTTCCCTATGTGGAGGGACAAAAGTTGCAAACAAGTAACAGGAGAGAGGCACAGAGGGCCAACAGAAGAGAAAGAGGTGCCAGATGTGTCCAAGAAACAAAAATAGCAAAGCCACAAATTGGTGCAGGTAATGCAGTACTACAGTGTGCAATGGTCACAGCCAAAAGCAAAAAGTTTGTGACAACTGCACACAGTGAATAGAGAAAAGATGTTTGTGTGGGCACATGTGAGTGTACAGTGTTTTGGTCGTATTATATATATTATATTATATATAAATTATTTTAAAAATCTGTATGCCTCTTTTAACACCAAGCCACAATTTACTGAGAAGTTGGTCAGGGCCTGCACCTGGGTTTAACACCATCTCTCCAATAGATGCATGAAAGCTGTTTATCACTGATAGTATATTAGAAGAGCAGCACGGTGGTGCAACTGGTAGAGCTGCTGCCTCTCAGCGAGCAGGTCCCTGGTTCAAATCTGTGGGCCTTTCTGGGTGGAGTTTGCATGTTCTCTCCGTGCATGCGTGGGTTCCCTCCATATACTCTGGTTTTCTCCCACAGACCAAAAACATGCATGTTAGGCTGATTGGTAACTCTAAATTGACCCTAGCTGTGAGTGAGAGAAAGAATGGTGGTTTGTCTCTATGTGGCCCTGTGATGGACTTGCAACCCGTCCAGTGTGTACCCCGCCCCACGCACAGTGATTGCTGGACATGGGCACCGGCGACCCCCGTGACCCAAAAATGAAAGAAGCGGGTAAAAGATAATGGATGGATGGATAGTATATTAGAAGAGATGTTGACATGAACAAACATGGAGGGAAGAAGAGTCGCAATAAGCAGAGGAAAAGAGTGGAAACTCTAAGCAAACAGGAGCTCATGGCCTTGATTGGAGTGACAATTCTTGCACGAAGTGAGAAGAACTGGAATGTAACAATGTGTGTGCTCTTTGGGAGTTTTCTACACAACCCAAGGTACCCTGAACCTACCAACCTACATCACTGAAGCAACTGGAAGATGTGGAGGGACAAAAGTTGCAAACAAGTAACAGGAGAGAGGCACAGAGGGCCAACAGAAGAGAAAGAGGTGCCAGATGTGTCCAAGAAACAAAAATAGCAAAGCCACAAATTGGTGCAGGAAATGCAGTACTACAGTGTGCAATGGTCACAGCCAAAAGCAAATAGTTTGTGACAACTGCACACAGTGAATAGAGAAAATATGTTTGTGTGGGCACATGTGAGTGTACAGTGTTTTGGTCGTTTGTTGATTCTCTTTTTTGTCCTTCAGACAGATGGACATTCTAGCAATAATTTTTGAAGATTTTTTTATGTTATTTCGTGTGAAAAAAATGATATAAAAAGTTATTTATAAGCATGTTAAATGTAAAATCAGTCTTTTGTTGACCCAAATATAATAAATATAATTGCCTTTGACCAAAAAAAAAAAAAAAATTTCAATTCATTGCAAAAACCCATTGATTCTAATTGGGGTCATTTTTGACCCCACTCATGGAAGAATGTAGGTATTGGTCGTTCATGCATCCTAGGGTTAAAGGGTCGGTCAACCTCAATTCAAGGAATTGGCTTATGGAATGTCTTGGAGACTGAAGTCAAAAATGCAGCAACAATGATTACATTTAAGAAAATGATAAAAAGTGGACTATTGCAAAGATATAAATGAAATACAGTTGTGTATGTTGCTTTGTAGTTCGATATTTTTTTTGGCAAATTGTTTCTTGTTTTTTATTGGTTAAAGTTGATTGTTGTTTGATTTGATGGATTGTAAGAGGGAGCAGTTAAAATAAGATTTTTTCTTCTTACTGCCACCCTTCATTTTATTTATGTGTTGTATATTTATTTGATGTGAAATGTTTTATTATTATTTTTTTATATATAAAATGAATGAATAAACTAAACTAAACTAAAACTAAATGTCGGAGGATAAAGCCGCGCTCCTCTTTCCTGTTTCTTTTTACAGACATGATAAGCCTCGCCCAGCTGTAGGTGCGAGCGCACACTGACTGACGATTTGACGTCATTGTTTTAGCTAAGGTCCTACTCGGAACATAAAATTAGAAAAGATAAATAAATTCACAGGCATTTTTTTAGACGACAGAACGAGAAAAATATAGTTGTGTTTGTTTAAAAAAATTAATACCTCGTCAGATGACATTTATTACTTTTTAATTGCTGGGTTTCAGATGACGTAGCAGTGACGTCACAGAATGCAGATGCGGGGCCGGAAGTAAACGCAGCCGTTTCCTTCTGTTGCTGATTCAGCATCTACATGCCTAAATTCTGTGCCGTTTACGGTTGTTGCAACCGCTCTAATCGAGAGATAGATAAAAGTTATTTTCGTGTTCCGAAAGTAGTATGCTACAAGGGGATTAATTTAAAAAAACTTACAGAAAAAAGACGACAAACGTGGATTACAACCTACGGCTAAAAACAGGAGGTGCAGAAACTGACGAGAGTCTGCAGCGACCACTTTGTTACAGGTAAGGGTCGTATCGTTTAAATCATATTTTCAGATATTTTATTGGACAGTAACTAGAAAGACAGATAAGATATGTTATGCCCTAGCTTGTGTAGTGGTTCAACACTTGGTTGTTCCCAGAAAAAATCCGATTAGAATGCTAATGTTGTTAGCGGTTAGCTTAGTGCTAGGAAAGGCATTTACGTGTTTTACTTTAAAGTGGTGTCTTATATTTAGGTTGTCCGAGTGCAGCAGGTGATGTACATTCCCAAGACTGGGCCCCCACTGTTAACCTGGGGTACCAAAGAAGTAACGAGTGGCCACAAACAGAAGCATCCCTCCGGCGCAGGGAAAGAGCTAAGGCCTGGAAGCTTCTCTGCACTGAGGAGGCCAACAGTCTGGAAGATGAGCTCTGTGAAGAAAGCTTACCAGCCCCTGAAAATGAACGATTCAAAGGTAAAATAATAATAAATAAAAATACTATTTATTTATTTATAGAATTTCTGAACGTAATTTTTAATAATTAAATATTTGCAGATGCAGAATGCCAGACGGATCTAAGCATGGTTGACCTCACAAAGCTGGAGGATGCAGTGAAAGGCTACACAACTGAGATCTGCGACCTTAAGGAAAAAGTCTCAGTGACTAAATTTACTCCTGAAACCTTCCAGAACAACGATAAAACAAAGTTTTATACGGGACTGCCCAACTTTTTAGTTTTGATGCAAATTTTTCAGCTCTGTGAACCTTATACATCAGCATGTCATCACTGTCAGCACTCTCCAAATTTGAGCAATTTATTATGATACTTATGCATCTCAGATTAAATCTGCAGCTTCAAGACCTTGCCTATAGATTTAATGTGTCAAAAGCCACTGTGTCTCGAATTTGTTTTAGAACGATTCATGTTCTCCATGAAAGATTACAATTCTTAATAGAGTGGCCTGAGCGACAAGTAATTCAATCAACTATATTTATATAAATATTTTAAGTTTAAATGATTATACATGTATTTATCATTTAAAGTAAATCAAAAGTAAATTAAATCACTAATACTGTTACAGACCATATTTGTACATGTTAATTGTTCATGAAGACAAAAAAAAAATTTACCCAATAAGGTTGAATATTTTTAATTTATTCAATGAACTCCATAACCAATCTTTGTGAATATTGGTCAGTTAAAATGACATGAGTTTTGCTATTGAAATAAAAACATTTTTCTGAAGTAGACTCATTTTGCAACATTTGTGACATATGACATTTGTATGTGCTGTTATTTAACATATTAGAACACCTTTGAAATTCACAAGCTAATCTCATATTGATTTAAATATATCATTTGATTTAACATACTTAACTTTTCAATTAAGATTATTGTAAATAAAAAACAGCTGTCATGACATGTAACAACATCACATGACCCTTCTGCAGAGTGCTTGCTACAGGTGTAGCTGAAACATGTTATGGTAGTGACAAATGTTTTTGGGGAAAAAAAGAGCAACTGTTTAAATTTGTATAAACTTTTCAAACTCCTTTCATCAACTACTCCAAATAACATTCTTGATTCTTAGATTGGTTAGTCACGTGTGGATTTCTGTCCCAGGATTTCAGGTAGGATGCAATGTGTAAAATAGTGCTGAATTTTGGGAACTGCTGTTTCCCACAGCTGGTCATCTGGCAGAATTCTTTCCACATAAATATCATTTTCACTCCATACTACAAAATCACAATATTGTACATCCACAATGTGAATCTGATCCTGGAGCTGATGGTAATAAGGATGGTTCCTATCCAGTTGTACAGAATCTCCAACCTTGACGAGACGACAAGACAAAAACCAGGCTGTCCAGCACACATCCTCAGACTGACTTCATGCTCTTTGCTCTGTGGGCACTGAAGGACAAGACAATGAAACTTAGACATAAAAAATAAATACGGTAGTCTCCAAAACATTTCAATATGATACTTTTTTAAAGATTGTGTTTCACTCATTTCACTATCCAACACCAATGTTAGAAAATGAGACTATATTTATGTCTCTGTCAACCAGGTGTGTTCCACAGGTAAGAATGTATTAATCTGGACTAAGTTTTAAAAGGTGATGGAAAGGTCACACATTTTTTAACTGGAAACAAGGCAACATCCCACAAACTGCAAGACCATCCCCAAAACTACGGCTACATGCTGTGAAATATGCAAACAACAAAGATTTGAGTAAAAAATTATAGTTGTAACATTCATACTGTGAGGTGCGCAAAGTCTGCAGTGCAGTACCCTAATGCATGCTCAATAATCCAGGTAGAAAAATCTAAAAAAGCTAAGTCTGCAGTGCAGTAGTCCAAACCTTTTGAGAAATAAATTTTACCTTGATTTCACACACCCTGGCTCCATGACAGTCACATGAAACGACTCCATCCATTAAAGGCACGGTCTGCAGTTTCTGTAAAGCCCTGAAACTTAGGAAATTTTCGAGCAGAAACCCTTCTCCCTCCTCCCCCTTGCACTCTGGCTGACCTGAAACTCCGCCTCCTTAGCTCCTCCTCCACAGCTTGGCCTGTCTCGTGAACGCGCATGCATTGTAAACACAGTTCTAAGATGGCGTCGGCGCAGTCACCCGATCGACTATTTCCTTCTCAAATCTTTGCGTATTTGTAATAAAGTATCGTAAATTATGTATAACCCTTTCAATAAGTTATGTTATAATACTTTGCTGCAGTGTGTGACATTTTATCTGTGTTACGCATCGTTTTGAAACATTCTCGATGGTCTTCAGACGAGGAATTTACACCCAGAGGGACCTACGGTCCGAAGAAGAGGAAAACAGCTGGACTTGTTCATATTCTGGTTTTGTTACATAATGAGATTCGATGCTCACAGGGGGAGTTGATGAAAACAAACAGTTCTCATAGTCACCCTGTTTTCATGCAAACATTTAAATTGATGATTCTTCATGAACATGCAGTGAAATAATTTTCTATTTGAAAGAACACAGCGACAAAATCTTTTTTATTTATTTATTTAGACAATAAATACACAAAAAACCTAAATAAATATGTGACAAGGATCATCAAACCGTTACATAACGCACTTAAATAACCATAAATAAAGCACTGAGCATCCACCCTGATGTTAAATGCTCTGTTGTGTACTTAGTTTGATTTAAATAACTTTTTAATAAAACTGGACAGAAATTAAACAGAACTTAATTAACTCCAAATTCTTCCTAACCTGCAGCCTTCAGGGCAACAGAACAGCAAGCAGGGCCCAGGTGACTGATCTGGTCTTCACTTAAGTGGGTCAGGTCAATAAATATGTGGAGCTTCTCCAGATTGTCAGCTTGTCCAAACATCTAAAGTCCATAGAGAACCACCTGATCTCCACTCTTTCATTTGTGTATATATATAATATATATATATATATATATAGTTATAAATATAGGTATCTATATGTATATATACTATATATATATATATAGTTATAAATATAGGTATCTATATAAAAAAATAACTATATTTATAACTACAGTATACAGTATATACTATATATATACTGTATATCTATATATGTATATATATATCTATCTATATATGTATATATATATATATATATATGTATATATATCTATCTATATATCTATATATATATCTATATATATATATATATATCTATATATCTATATATATATCTATATATCTATATATATATATATATCTATATATCTATATATATATCTATATATCTATATATATATCTATATATCTATATATATATCTATATATCTATATATCTATATATCTATATATATATATATATATATATATATATATATATATATATATATATATGTATGTATGAATGTAGAATGATGAACATATTCTACCATTGCTGTTCATCATTCTTTAGTTAGTAGCAGGTCACTTTTGTAAATGAGCCCTCGAGGCTCAATGAGATTTACCTGACTAAATAAAGGTTGAATGAATGAATGACTACTGTATATATATATATATATATACAGTATATATAAATAAAAAAATTAAGGTTCATTGATAAACTTCATCAACTCGTTTAAAAGTTCTTTTCTTTTAATTGAGGATTTTTGGGATTGAAATTGCCCCAAGGCCACACCCTGCCACAGATCTTTGGAGGACACCCCACGTGGAGATGGTCTTCATCTGGTCTCCATGGGTCAGTCCTCAGTGCTGGTTGATCACCTTCGGTCTCACGCAGGTGCAACCCACTGAGATGAGTTTGGACTCCAGGCGGTAGTGGTAGCTGTGCCTGGCCCTGGCGTCTTGACTCGCCTCAGAACCAGCACCTGATGCAGAATGGGACGGGACTCCAGGCCCCCGTCCTCCAGTCCTTGGTGGTCCAGGCAGGTTTTGAGCAAACAGTGAGCCTGCGACAGCGCATGAGGGAACATGTTGTCATCCCTGGAGATGCTGAGGACAGAGAGGAGACAAAAAACTGTTAACAGGACTCTGAGCTTCATGAAGGACAACACACTGAGGAGCTGAAGCCTCACTTGTAGGTCCACGGTGAGATGGAGTCGCTGGCCAAAGAACTGACTTTTAGGCTGGGAACTAAATTGTTTGGGTCCAAACGCAGAGGGACCGTTTCTTCTGCTAATCCTTCAAAGGACTTCCTGTGTGGCTTTGCTGCTGTCTGTGGGACCACCACCACCATCATCATCAACAGGACAGCGCTGACAACCTGAGGAAGAAGAACATTCATTCATTCAACCTTTATTTATACAGGCTAGCCTCGTTGAGCCACGGGGACTCATTTACAAGAGAGACCTGTCTCACTCACACCTAGGGTCAATTTAGAGTTACCAATCAGTCTAACATGCATGTTTTTGGTCTGTGTATGTTATACATGAACACAGAATTTTAATTAAGTCATCTTTTTAAAAATTCTTAAATTTATAAAGTTGTACATTTTCTGTGACGTGGTTAGAAAAATAAAATAATAAAAAAAATAAGCTTCAAAGATATTTATTGTCAATATTGTGCATCTGTATTATTCTAATTTTATGTCCACTAAAATTGCAGCACAGAAAAGCCATAACAATAAAGAAATACATTATATAAAAACTGGAGCGTGAGATTGATAGGCGGATAGGTGCAGCGTCCGCAGTGAAGCGGGCGCTGTACCGGTCTGTCGTGGTGAAGAGAGAGCTGAGTCAAAAGGCAAAGCTCTCAATTTACCGATCGATCTACGTTCCCACCCTCATCTATGGTCATGAGCTTTGGGTTATGACCGAAAGAACAAGATCTCGGATACAAGCGGCTGAAATGAGTTTTCTCCGCAGGGTGTCTGGACTCTCCCTTAGAGATAGGGTGAGAAGCTCAGTCATCCGGGAGGGACTCGGAGTAGAGCCGCTGCTTCTCCACATCGAGAGGAGCCAGTTGAGGTGGCTCGGGCATCTGGTTAGGATGCCTCCTGGACGCCTCCCTGGTGAGGTGTTCCGGGCATGTCCCACCGGGAGGAGACCCAGAGGAAGACCCAGGACGCGCTGGAGGGACTATGTTTCTCGGCTGGCCAGGGAACGCCTTGGGATTCCCCCAGAGGAGCTGCTCCAAGTGGCTGGGGAGAGGGAAGACTGGGCCTCCCTACTTAGGCTGCTACCCCCGCGACCCGACCCCGGATAAGAGGAAGAAAATGGATGGATGGATGGATGGATTATATAAAAACAACTATTAAACTTTGGTTTTTGTTTCTGCCTACCGTAATATCTGGTGGAAATACATTTCATAAACAATATTAGACATACAACCTTACCATCTACATTTTAAAATTGTGTAATAATATTATGATCACAGTTATATTAGTTGCAGTGCAAACCATAAAATAATCTTGACATAAATATGTTTCCCCTTACTTACCTTGTTTCCAAAACCTGAATGGGAGTCTCCCCAAATTCACTTCTGAGACCTTCCCCAAAGTCATCATCTCTGCATAAAAACATATAATGTAGTTCAAACAATAATCAGATATTCTTTTCAACACATTTATCACACAATGACAAATTTATCTAACATATCAAAGCATGTAGGATGATTTAAAAAATAGCATCAAACAGCCATCTTCCATCCTGTTCTGCTGCTAGAAGTAAAATTTGAACTTTTTATGCTCTCCTTTCATCCTGCTTCACTGCATGCTCATGTCCGCAGCAAACTCGTCCACCCCACCGCAAGTTTTACAGATTTGATTCCAAAATTTAATAATTTTTGAGGCCCTTTATACAGGTAAACGTCCAAAGAGGTTGAGATGTATGCATCAACAACATATATTGTGTAGTACAACTAACAGACTTTTAGATTATGAACACCAAATGATCTGCAGACAATATGCTAATTGCTAGTTGTTGAGATCATGCCTCTCTTACACAGACAGCGCAGTTACAGTACTTTCAACATATCTGCATGCTGATCCACAATACAATAAGTTAGGATAACTAAATGTACGTATCAAAACAATACTGAGGTTGAATGAGTTAGCTGCTGCCATTAGCATCACGTCAGCTGTAGGCCGGAAAACGATTTTAGCCTGTTGTAGATAATATCATGGCATTTGCGCTATCACATGAGTCAAGCAAAGACACTTACTTTTCAAGCAGGAAAGTTGCTAACTCTGCATCGCTTTGCAATCCTCTGAGCACTCGAGGCTCTCGCCACCTCCGCCATCTTGAAACAGCTACTGTTTGAGACGGGAGCGTGCCCGGCTGCTGCGCCTGCGCGCTGCCGCTGGGAGAGGCGGGGGGAGGGCGGGGGAAGCTCGTTCATGAAAATAACTCTGTTTTGATTGGCTGGTCAAAAACGGCCCGCTCTGGTTTTTATAAATGCTATTTTAACCACCGGGAGACGCCAGAGGAATATAGTATTTCTCAAAGATTACCTGTTTAACATCACTCTGACAAAAAATAGTGACTGAGAGAAGAAATATGTTTATAAAAAAAGCTACATACTGCAACTTTAACACATACAACTCCAGCACGAATTTGGCTTTACAGAAGCTAAATATATTATTTGTAAGTAGATCCACGCACATAGAAATAACAGGGGGCTAACTAAACTTGTTGTTAGCATTAGCGATAGCGTAGTTAGCATAGGCTAATTACTAAATAAATAATACATCTCACTACTCACCCGGGCAGAAACAAGTCGACAACCATTTAAAGCTTCTTTTGATCCTAAATGGTTAACCCAAAACTCGTCCTCGCCAGTTTATTTAGGGCTTTGGCATACTTGCTGTAATCCATTCTGCTGTGTTTTGAACTGGGGAAAATCACTTCCTGCCCCGCATCTGAATTTCGCGCCACTTCCGGGTCACGTGATTGCAACCCAGCAATAATTTTTAATGGCCTTAATTTGTGTTAATTTAATTTACTACCTTTTAATACCTTTTACAACCCCGTGGATACCCTGTGGACATTATTAATGTTTGCTACAAGCATATTGCTTTAAATAAATGTTTTATTTGATTACATTATTGTTTAATCTTTTCATGATTTCAATTGAAAATCGATTCTGAATCGAAAATCGATCCTGGAATGAAAATCGTTTTAGAATGGAAAATCGATTTTTAATCGAATCGGTGCATCAAAAATCGGAATCGAATCGATTCTCCAGACACTGACAGATTCGCACCCCTAGTTTATATGTTGTTAATAAAAAGTTTTTTTGATTCTTCCAAACGTTTCCAGATGTTGAAATCTAAAGAGCTGTGTTAGAATATGAATAAAAAGTTATGCAGACATTAAAACACATTTTCTTAATTAAAACGATTCCCATGAACAAGAACTATTATTTATTTAAAGGAGAAATGTAATCAAATCTGAAAAAATCGATATAACAAGAATTTCATATAGTAAACAACACACATAAACATACTGTGTATGCTTTTTTCAGTCAGAAATAGTTTTTTACATTCTTCCTGCCGATTTATGGTAATTTCTGGAGGACAGGAAATGACGTATATTGTGCCATCATGGTCTCCAAGACAATGAGCCCAATGACAGAGTTGGCAACGTGGAATGGTAAGAATTGATTCCCCCCACCCCCCATATCACTTTAGTTTGTCAAAAACAGTTTGGTGATTTAGTGCATTAATGGGCATTTCTATCCTGGAAATATGAATAGCCGTGCGTTAGCCGCCGCATGCTAGCGCCGCATGCTAACGTTAGCATGCTGCAGCTAATAGAGCTTTGGAGCGCATGTGACCGTGAGGGGGCGGGTCGGGGGCGTTCCCGTCTCGTCCGCCATTTTTCCTGGTCAGAAAAAAGGAAAGACCCGAGTACTGTAATACTTGCCTCCACTGACATTCCCAGTCATTTTAGCAGACCTGGGCTGTGTCAGTGTTTACACCACAAATTTTTTTTATAATTACAAATCAATGGGAGAGCTGGTCCAATCTATGAACAGCTGGGTAGATGATTTGGACATTTTTAAAGCCCCCAGATTGTAAATACGTTGAAGGTACGTTGTTTTTGGCTCCTTAATTGTACATAAATTATTAATTTACATTTCTTTCAGAATCAAACAACCTTCTGTATGCTATGAGTATTAAAAACTGAGAACACTTGATTTTTAAAGTATGTTTTTTAACTAAATTACAAAGGTCCAAGTTGAAAATTACCTTATTTTTAATGACTTGAGCATGTCTAATAACATGTAGACTTCAAATCTTGATTAGATTACTATAATCACTATATACAGTATATGTATTAAGATGCATATATATACTGTATATTATAGATTGTCTTTTCATTCACCATTTTAATTGTGTTGTTCACAGGTTCTGCTCTCTGACTCTGAGCCACCAGAACACCGTGGGTCATGCTGAGTAACAGTGTGTCTACACACAGAAATAAAATGGTGTGTGAATCATCAAAACACCTACATTAAAATACAGCTAGCAGTAAAAAAAATCTTAAAGTTAAAGCATGTGGTTTCATCATAAACACCAACTCCTGAACTTGGAGCATCTTCTGATGGACTCAGTGTGATCGCTGCTGCCTGGAGAAAGTTCCCTCACAGATACAAGACATGCAGCATCCAGCAGCTGGAGGCAAGAGATGAAGTTCACCTGCAGAAGCATCACCCACTCTGCACAGGTGCATAATCAAACCACTGTGACCTTGTGTGGACCACACAGACATGGCTGGACGTCTACAGAAAGCATGAAGCTTCCTAAAGATATTTCTCAGAGCTTGTACTTCAAGGGAGACATAATTATGTAAAACATGCTGTTGACTTATATTTGCACATTTTTGTGTGTTTTCTATAAAATGTATTAACTCACACGTTCATCACATTTACTGGAAATGTTTAATTACATCAAATGTTTACTTCAAAATGGATCTGTTTCATTTCAAATTCAAACAATGACAACAATACGGCAAAGCAATGAAGTCCTGTATAGTACCTGACTTTTTTTGTGTCACCCCTAAGAAATTCTTTGTCTAGCTGTTTTTTATTCAGCTCTGACCTGAGCTCCCTGTTTTCCTGTAAGAGACGATTAATTTCTGCTCTTCTTTGTTCGCACAACTGACATTCTGTTTGTCGCCTTTTTGCTGCTGGTTCATCTTCCTCCTCCCCATCTGCAGCGACAGTGATGTCCTCTCGTGGGGTTTCCACCGCAGACTCCACAACTTGCTCATGCTCCTCTCCAGCAGCCTCCACAAGCTGTGTGTGCTCATCTTCTGCTGCCACTGCCACCTGTTGGTGCTCATCTCCAGCAACCTCCACCACCTGTTGGTGCTCATCTCCAGCTGCCTCCATCACCTGTTGGTGCTCATCTCCAGCAGCCTCCACCACCTGTTGGTGCTCATCTCCAGCAGCCTCCACCACCTGTTGGTGCTCATCTTCTGCTGCCACTACCACTTGTTGGTGCTCATCTCCAGATGCCTCCACTGCTTGTTGATTTTGCCTTTCCATCACTTCCTGGGCTTCATCTTCCCCTTGTGCTCTGCTGTAACGTCTCTTTAATCGACGAGCATGTCGGTTTGATGTTGACACTTTCACCTCGGAGTGTCCCAAGTGCAGTGTTGGAGCCCAGTCGGGATTTGACTCATCCATCTCACAAGAAGATTTGCCTTGAAGAGAACGCAGATCAGTAATATAATTATTGCCAGAAAACATTACTGTCATCCATCTAGTATATTATTTTTTGAGTTGAAATTACTGAAGTTCCATTAGTAGATTACCTTATTTTAATGGTGATGTATAAATGTCATAACAATGTACTACCCTTAAATATTCAGACACATTTTGTTAAAAGATGAAGTACTTTAATGTGTAATATGTTGAAATTTGAAAATTGAGATGAGTTACTCATTTTTTGTTACTTATAGATTATTCTTTGAATAGATTGTTTGGAAAAGGGGCAGATATAATAAGATAGTTTCTTCTTTCTGCTGCCTTTCATTTTATATTTTCTTTTTTTTTGTCTTTGTTGGGTATTTATTTTGATAAAATGAATAAAGAAATAAATTAATAATAAAAAACAATATGCTACAGTCAATGTGACAACACAATCAACTTTAAACAGTTTATTTTAAAATAACACAGATGTCCGACCTAAACTTGGTTGACCCACTATGCACTGAACTCGACCAAAACATGATACACCTTGACAAAATGGCACAACTCCAGTAAACTGATTTAAAATACTCACCTGAATGGAAATGTCTGGAACAAACAAGCATGTATCTTGTGATGTTGGAGAACGTTACATCAGGACGTCTCACTGCTGATATCCATGCCATTCGTCTCCCCTCGCGTTGTTTCCAGGTAGGGAAACTATAAAACGAGAGTCCGTTTTCTATTTTTTTACCTTTTCTGTCGTGTGAACGGACATTGCATCCTATTACACAGCAATTTCGGACCATTGCTAAACTGTTGAAACCTGATTCGAACAAAATACGAGCGACCAGCAAAAATGGCGGATCGACAAAAAACTACAAAAAAACTACCCACAATGCTGTGCGCGGTGGACCAGTGACGTCACGCTCCAAAGCTCTATAATGTGCCCAGCATGGGAAGCCCATGTGGGCTAACTGTATTCATCCCAAGTGGTATAAATGTGTGATCAACAGATACAGATTTAAACTATGCATTGAATTTACATTTATAAATTCAATGTATAGTTTAAATCTGTATCTGTTGATCAAAACCAACAAGAATTAAAACTCATAGTGCCACAATCAAAAACAAAACTAAAAAACGGGAAGTGAACTGTGTTGATTTCCCATCATGCTTAGCGGTATATTAGTGTTCAATTATAGTTTAAATCTGTATCTGTTGATCAAAGCCAACAAGAAATACAACTCATAGTGCCACAATCAAAAAGGAAACTAAAAAACGGGGAGTGCTGTGTTGATTTCCCATAATGTTTAGCGGTATATTAGTGTTCCGGGCTGCACCATGAGTCAGAAGGACATCTGTGTTACAGAACTGCCTCTTGTTAAAGTTTGGGTATTACTTCTTGTGAGGCCCAGGGTGTCTTCTTTGGGTTTAACTCACACAATGTTAAGACAGAAGTTACAGAGTACAGGTAGTCCCCGATTTACGAGCGAGTTCCGTTACAACGAGGCGCTCGTAAACTGGAAATCTCGTAATTTGGAACAGCCGCCACGTGTCTCGTAAATCCGGAATTTCGCTCGTAAATTGGAACGGTTTTGCTAGCGCGACTACGAACACTCGTTTTTCATCGAAAAACTGCTTATGAGTGCATAAAAATGATCGGAAACGTGTGTCCACATGTTTAGCTAACGAACTGTGGTGAAAAAACACAGAAAAACTCAGTATTTTTTGCGTTTTTTCAAAAAATTCGCCAGCTCGTAAGTCTGGAACCTCGTAGATCAGAGCGCTCGTAAATCGGGGACTACCTGTATGGTGCAATATGTGTGCTCTCTGACATACTTCAAGGATCAGAAATATCGGCAGGTTGCATCGGAAAATCCAATACGTAAAGTATGCTGGTAAGAACACACGTGGGTCTTTAATGGGCCTCATGTAAGTTAACCATCTGGGTCCCACTGAAAACCCAGTCAGTGCCTTACAAATGTATGGGCAAACCCATGTGGGGCCACCATGGAAACCGTGGACAAACCCACTTATTACCCATATTTTTAGCCCAGTTGGGACCCAGTTTAGTCCCAGGTAGATAGTCTTCAAGGCACACACATGGGTTTTACATGGGCCTCATATAAGTTAACCATCTGGGAACCACTGAAAGCCCAGTCAGGGCCCATTAAAGGACAACACCCACCGTGACAGTAACAATTCACCATATTGGAGAATTACTGTAGTATTTTATGAATTTTATTTTCATTTTTGCATTTGGGCCAGGCGAGGGTTAAAAAAAAAAAAAAAAAAAACCCACTCCCGAATGAATCCGGAAACCTGGCCGAATAGTCCCGAAGGGTCATGCCTCTTATTACATGGATCTCCACCCAGAAGGCAGAAGGTAGGAGTGAGTTTCCATGGAGGTTTATGAGAGAGAGTGCGTTAAAACTGCATATTTCCTGCATATTTCCATTTCCATTTGTGTGTATATGGACCAGCGCTCTGATTTTATTTATTATTTATTTTATAACACCGCTGCGGACCTTTTGCTGCTCTCATTCATTCTGGAGCGAGCCGCGCGGTCTCTGGCTCCTCGTTCCGCTGGTTCCTCGTTCCTTTGAAGTTCCTCGTGCCGGTGTAATTTGCTCCCTCGAGTGTATGTATCTGCTCTTATCTCTCGTCAGCCTTGTTGCAGCAGCACTATGCACGGGTCGTGAAGCATGCGCGCGGGCAGAGCTCAGCTGCGAGGCTGGCTCTGGGTGCCTTTCTCATCACGGGGCGAGAGAATAAAAAGTCGATGCGGAAATGAATGAATTTGTCGCGATCAAACGAATTAAACTAGTATGTCTAAGTGGATGCTCGCTCAGAATATGAGTGAGCGACAGCAGGATTAATCAACAGGCAGCTTTAGGGAATATTTAAAAATGCTTCCTTTTTCTTTTCCTCTGCTCGCCTGTAACTCCAAGGCGTCACTCTGGTGACGTGAATGCCCAAGTGAATGCCCATATATGGAGAGGGGCAGATTTTCCCGGAGCTGCATGCTAAAATCTGCTATAAATCATGAAATAACACATTTAGTGTTATTTCTCCACAATATAAGTAAACGCTCCTGTATTATTTTTAAATAAACTAATAAATATTAATGGCGATGCAATTTGAAAACATGGTGGGTGTTGGGCTTTAAAGTCTATCTGGGCAAACCCATGTGGGGCCACCATGGAAACCGTGGACAAACCCACTTATTACCCATATTTTAGCCCAGTAGGGACCCAGTTTAGTCCCAGGTAGATATTCTTCACGGCACACACATGGGTTTTATATGGGTCTCATTTAAGTTAAACATATGGGTCCCACTGAAAACCCAGTCAGGGCCCATTAAAATCTATCTGGGCAAACCCATGTGGCCACCATGGAAACCGCGGACAAAACCTTTTGGGGCCCATGTTTTTTGCACATACGTACACCATATGGGGCCCACCTGTGCATGCTGGCTGGGCAAGAGTTTGAAGCTCTTTGCCAACAGTCACAGGACTGTGTCTATAGAGAAGACTGTGTTGGTGTCTCTTTTTCACGTGTGTTTTCTTCTCTCAAGGAGGAAACAGACGCAGAAAAACATTCCTGAGAAGTGAAACTTCATCTTCTTCATGACACAAACTTTATTGATCCCTGCAGGAAAACAGCTTGGTACCATCTCCCAACAGAACAGGAAGCAGCTGAGTCCAAACTGAAGAAGAGTGAACATCTGATGATGTCATGGATGAACTTGTTCCACTGAGAACAAGTTTAGAGTTCTTCACTTGTGAAACATTACTTATAAATGTCAATGTGTTCTATCTGTGAGACTCTCTGTGGAGTTAGAGCAGGACTGCTCAAAGTCCGGCCGCACACACATCATGTGACACCAAAAACTGCAATTTATCTATAAAATCATTTTGTCCTTTTGGACTTCAGAGCTTGATGCAGATGAACTCCTTTTGAATCATTTAAGGACATTTTTATTTTGATACTTTTTAGCTTTAACAGAAACTGGATGAAAAATCTTCTTCAAATGTGTCGTATTAAGAACGTTTTTCATTTTTAATTTGTCTGATTGTGATTTTTATTCAATTTCATGGTGAAAGAATCATAAACGTTTACTAATTTTAGTGTTTTTAAAATAAAAGTCTCTTGACTTCATCATCAATAGAGGGAAACTGGAGCCTTGAAAACCTGGAAAACCACTTTCACATTTTCCAGACATTGAAAACAGAGAATTTGAACTGATCTGATGATTAAAAGATGATTTTTCACAGATTGTGACGTGCACATGTATTAATGCTAGTATTCTGGTACCAGTGAGTCCATGTTCTGCTCCTCCAGTTTACCAGTTTGTTCCTCCTTTCATGACTCAGAGCGTTGAAGCATCAGATCTCTCACTGCTACAATAAATCTTTGCCTCCACCTAAGCAGCTCAGCTCTGAGCGTCTTGTGACTGAAAGATCTCCTGGAATTTCAGGATTCACTCAGGGAAAAATCAGGGACTTTTATTTTGAAATGCTGTGAAGTGTGCCTTCAGTGAGACTTTGAGTGAAGAAGAATGATTTGAATGTTTTCTGTGCTTTCATGGCGTCCTCCCAGCAGCTGAGATGTAACACGTGTCTGTGTTTGTAGTTGCTGTTGTAAAGTGTGAAACAGAACAGGAGGAATGAGTGTGATGCTCTGAACACTGATGATCCTCTGCTGCAGCTTCTATCAGCTCAAATGAAGCTTCAATGTTCAACTGAGTGAATGTGAACGACCTGAAGCTTCCACTCACTCACTCAGTGTGTGTCAGTGAATGAAATGTGTGTGTGCTGGCCTGCAGCTCCATGACTCCATCTAGTGGACTGATAGTAGAAGTGCAGCAGCTGATGCAGCTTCCTCTGCCTCACTCTGCTGTCTGACTGCATTCAGCTGAAGCTGAGAAGAAACAAAGAGCCAACCAGAGGAGGAGCAGCTGATCTTTTTACAGCACACATCATGGAAAGGAGGAGCAGAGTTGATGTTCACATGAATGATGTGTGTTTCCTCTGCAGGTGAACGCAGAAAGTGTGTGTGAGCTGATGTGAATCCAGCAGCATGGATCAGTGTGAGGACAGAGAGGAGGGAGTCCCTCCCTCTAAAACCACTCTGTGTGGGGAACATGAGAGCCAGAGCAAAGGTCAGAGGTCACATCTCCAACTGTCCACCACTCTTCTCCATGTCAGAGCTCAGCACTCACAGGAACACATCTGGACCTGGACCCAGCTGTGTGTCCTTTAAGAACAACTGGTCAAAGTTTCTTCCTCTTGATTTCAAACAAAGAGTTTCCTCCAACAACCAGTGAGTTTCTCTCAGAGTCCAGTCGAGGCTGGATGATATTAAAGATAATTGTTTTCTGTTGAACGACTTTGAGTTGATTTTTATTTCATTTCTCTGAGACTAAGTTGCTGCTTTCTGTCTGTAACTTGTTTCAAACTCTTGTTGAACAAAGAGAATAAAAGTCAAATCATGTGAGTTTTAAAGGATGCTGATTGTGTCGTGATGACAGAATCCAGCAGGAACCAGAACCAAACTGAGCCTTCAGCTCTGCTTTTTATTCTTCTCATGTTCACATGATCCATCACATGGATTTTAGATGAAATGATGAACATCAGCTGCAGCTGGAGCTCATCACCGTCTCCATGGTAACAGAAACTCTCAGCTGTCTCAGACTGACAGTTACAAACATCCAGGATCAAATGTCCAGTGGAAAAACCAAGACCCTCCTCTAAAACTCTGACTGACAGAGACAGAACCAGAACTCCCATCACAACCAGTTTCACTGTTAGTTTCCAGAACACCAGCAACAATCTGGACTTTTTACTGGTTTTACTGGTTTTTGGTATCAGTCCAGTGCAGACTGAACTGAAATGACCATGTGTGCTCTCCACATGTTTCAATGTCATTTGTAGCCATGTTTGATTTTGTCATGTCATAATAAACTGGGTGCTGGTGATTAGAGCAGGTGCACCTCCCAGTCTTACTATGTGAACTTTACATGTTCTCCCCGTGCACACAAGGCTTTTCTTCTGCACAACAAAAACATGCATGTTAATCTTGTTGTAACTAAACTGTCCCGAGGTGTGAGTGAGAGACTGAATGGTTGTCTCTGTGTCTCTGTGATGGACTGGAGACATGTCCAGGTGTCCCCCACCTCTCACACAGTGACTGCTGGAGACTGACACCAGCGCCCCCTGTGGACTCATTTCAATTTACTCAACTTTAAAACGTTTATGTTGAAGAATCCTAATATTTCTGTTAGAAGAAAAGATATTCTGACTTTATTGACAAAATATCTTCAGACATATTTTTTAGGAAAATGTTATTTATTTGTTTAATTTAGTTGATTTAAATTGACTACTTTGCTTCCTACGATTCTTTTTTTAGGTAAAATATTTTTAGATGTAGTGAATTCATAAATATTTGATTTCTTCTGAAGTTGTCATTGAGTTTGAGTGTGAGGGTTTGTTTCCCTCTGGTGGTGAATTGATGAACTGCATGATGTCACAGTCAAATTTATGTTGGATCATTCTTCAAAATAAGGCCCTGTTTACACGGCACGTATAATCTGGACTGTCACACAATAATGACACATAATAATAACACACAATAATGACACACAACAATGACACACAATAATTACACACAAGTACACACAATAAGTCACACAATAAGTACACAGTGTGTGTGTACCTCCAAACATCAAACCTCCTCCAGATGTGCACAGTTGTACTTGTCTTTCCCTGGACAATTTTGTTCAGCGTGTTGAAGTGACACTTGTCCAGATCATCTAGATCTCCCAGACCTTTGTTTTCCAACAAGGTCTTCACATGGTCCAGACCTTTGTTTTCCAACAAGGTCTTCACATGGTCCAGACCTTTGTTTTCCAACAAGGTCTTCACATGGTCCAGACCTTTGTTTTACATCAAGGTCTTCACATGGTCCAGACCTTTGTTTTCCAACAAGGTCTTCACATGGTCCAGACCTTTGTGGAGCAGCAGGAGACCCCAACGTGCACTGGGATGTGAGGGATGTGCACGTGGCTGTGACACATGTTTGTGTTGACAAATGATTGAAACATCTGGAGAACTTGATGTTGACAAATGATTGAAACATCTGGAGAACTTGATGTTGACAAATGATTGAAACATCTGGAGAACTTGATGTTGACAAATGATTGAAACATCTGGAGAACTTGATGTTAAAGTTTCACCTGGACCTTCAAGATCAAGTGAATAAATCAATAGAAGTGAAATGAATCAAAAGGTGATGAAGAGCCACTAGAAGAAGATGAAGAGCTGCAGGTGTTTGACCCCGGGGTCACATGGTCCAGCAGCTGCTCAGACACTTCATTGATCTTCTGTCATGACTAATAGTTGTTGTTGCAGCACAAACACAAGTGTTGCTTTGAAAGCAGCAACGTGTTGCTGTGATGTTGCTCTCCTCTCTCCACACCTCCTGTGTGTTGTGTGTGAAACATGTTCACACAACAACTAACTGTGGCTGCTTCACATCTGCCTTCACATCTGCTCTGGAGCTCATTTACAGCTCAGTGCTGCCACCTGCTGGATCCACTCACAAACCACATGCAGGAACATCTGCAAACATCTGTCTTCAGCATCCAGCTGATGTTCATCTGTGCACTCTGAGTTCACATTTCACTCTTTTGATCCATCAGCATCATTTTTAGGACTTCTTCTCATTTGCTCATGTTCCATCACATGACCTGTCTGAGGACTTTCCTTTCACTCACACATGGACAAAACATGATCACCCTTTCATTAATGTCCACTTACAGGACCTGCTGCTTCTTTGTTTGTTTGTTTGTGTAAACAATGCTGCAGGTAAATAAACTGCTCGTTGGAACTAATAAAGTCGTCTGATAGTCGTCTTATCCACTGACGGCATGGATCAGATCAGCTCATGTGTCATCGCATTTCCATTTACACTTCTGGACCGGTTGTGTAGGCAGTGTCCAGGATCCAACTCATGATTCAGGTCACCACCTGGTGGTGGAGCCCCTTTTGTCTGACTTCATCCCAGAACCCAAACATTTGTAACATAATAACAGTTGAGAAGATTCTGCAGAAGATGATGGATGATGGATGGATGGATGGATGGATGTCCTCCACAGAGAAGGAGACCATCAAACAGCATGAGTGCTCAGTTCAGTTGAACACCTGCATGTTTGCTTCAGATCAGCTGTTCAAATCTCTGCAGGTTCTAATAAAAGGTTCATCAGGACTTTCAGATGAATCTTTCTGTTCAGTTCCTGAGACGACTTCTGTTGTGACTTGGAGCTATTTAAATAAACTGAACTGAATTAAATCTCTGATGAACCAGATTCTACAAAAACATCTATTTTGTTCCCTCATCATTTGATGTATTTTCACTCATTGTGTCTACTTTTATTGTTTAATTTAGATGTGTGGATTTGTTTCTTGTACACAGATTATTTTATTTTAGTGATTTAAATTGTAATTCTTGTTTTGTGATTTGAACATCTGTGGGTTAGAATAAAGTTGAACCAAAGGCTGCAGCTCTTCTTTAAACATGTTTGAGGGAAATGATGCTGAGATCCAATAATTTAGTATTTTTATGATTTTTCAGCTGAGTTCACTTTAATTAACAGATTATTTAATAAAGTCAAAGTGAAAACATGATGAATAAATAAAGATGTTTTTATACATAAAATATTTATAAAAAAAACATCCCCGTCCTCCAGAATTGGAATCTGTCCTTTGTGAGCATCACAGCAGCTTCAACAGGTCTGCAGCTCGTATGATCCTCCACAGAGAGAAAAGCCCCTCAGAGACTCTGAGAGGAGAAAAAGAAGAATGTTGAGTCATCATCACCTCTGAGAGGAGAAGAAGAAGAATGTTGAGTCATCATCACCTCTGAGAGGAGAAGAAGAAGAATGTTGAGTCATCATCACCTCTGAGAGGAGAAGAAGAAGAATGTTGAGTCATCATCACCTCTGAGAGGAGAAGAAGAAGAATGTTGAGTCATCATCACCTCTGAGAGGAGAAGAAGAAGAATGTTGAGTCATCATCACCTCTGAGAGGAGAAGAAGAAGAATGTTGAGTCATCATCACCTCTGAGAGGAGAAGAAGAAGAATGTTGAGTCATCATCACCTCTGAGAGGAGAAGAAGAAGAATGTTGAGTCATCATCACCTCTGAGAGGAGAAGAAGAAGAATGTTGAGTCATCATCACCTCTGAGAGGAGAAGAAGAAGAATGTTGAGTCATCATCACCTCTGAGAGGAGAAGAAGAAGAATGTTGAGTCATCATCACCTCTGAGAGGAGAAGAAGAAGAATGTTGAGTCAACACTCACCTCTGAGAGGAGAAGAAGAAGAATGTTGAGTCAACACTCACCTCTGAGAGGAGAAGAAGAAGAATGTTGAGTCAACACTCACCTCTGAGAGGAGAAGAAGAAGAATGTTGAGTCAACACTCACCTCTGAGAGGAGAAGAAGAAGAATGTTGAGTCATCATCACCTCTGAGAGGAGAAGAAGAAGAATGTTGAGTCATCATCACCTCTGAGAGGAGAAGAAGAAGAATGTTGAGTCATCATCACCTCTGAGAGGAGAAGAAGAAGAATGTTGAGTCATCATCACCTCTGAGAGGAGAAGAAGAAGAATGTTGAGTCATCATCACCTCTGAGAGGAGAAGAAGAAGAATGTTGAGTCATCATCACCTCTGAGAGGAGAAGAAGAAGAATGTTGAGTCATCATCACCTCTGAGAGGAGAAGAAGAAGAATGTTGAGTCATCATCACCTCATTCAGCTTTCAGTCCTCGTTCTTCTGCTGTCGACACAAAATGGAGTCAGAACCAAGTGAAGCTCTTTCACTTTCATGTCTCCTCCTCTGTGTTTGTTCAGGAAATCAACGTGCAGTGTGTGTGTGTGTGTGTGTGTGTGTGTGTGTGTTGCTGCTCTTTCCTCTTCCTCTCTAACAGACAGCTGTGGCAGCTCTACACATCTGGATGAGTGGTGTCTGGTACCAGCCTCCAGTCCTCATACTTGTACTCATGACTCCATTACTGAAGAGCTGTCGTGGAACAAACTGGTTGTCAGACGATCAGGTGTGGACGTCATGAAGTTGATGACAAAGTTTGGAGAAGAGCCAACAAGTGGCAGCAGGTCAACACGTCATCAAGAACAGAACTTCTTCACGTCTCTTTGCCTCGTCTGAGTCTCTGACTCGCTCTGACTTCCTGAAATGAAAAGGTTTGTAGAAAACTCTTCAGGGGCCTTCACCTCGTCCTGCTGCTTTCAGAATCGAACCAGCAGCTGCACACAGGAGGTCAACACTTCTCCAGGAGTCCCACAGGGAATACTCTCTGTGTGTACCATTTCATTCAAAGGTCTGGAACAGAATAAAAGACGAGCTCTCCACTGTCTCCTGACTGTTAGTCCCATGAAGAATGATTATAACACGAGGAAGCATCATGGAAACATTTCACATCGTTCACAACAACAGTAAAGAAGCAGAAAAGTTATAAAGTCTATTTTAATAAAGTCAAATAATAGAGCGTGCTGCATTTATACACATCCCTCAACAAGACCAACGCCACTTTGATGTTTGGTGACGTCATCTCCCCGTCCACTTTGTCCTTAAGTGAGGACAAATAATAAAAAATGTCCATAGTTCAGAGACATTTGAAGATAAACGCAGGTGATGATGAGACAGCTGACTGTTTCATGTTCTTTATAAAACTAAAGTCATAGTTTGTACTAACTCGTTCACTTCTCAGTATCAGTACTCAGTATCAGCAAGTACCCAAACTGAAGTACTTGTACTCAGTCTGAAAGAACTAGTATGGGGACACCTGTACTCTGGATCATCAGTCCATTCAAGTCCCACACGAGGCTCCCATTGTGTGACCCATCCACACCTGGAGATGTTTGACTAACACAAACACACATTTATATAATAACGATATAGTATATATATATATATATAAATAATAATAATAATTAATTCAATTTATAACGCACTTTTCATTACTGAAAATCTCAAAGTGCTACACATATATTGAATGCTACACACATTCATAAACCGGTGGCGGCAGACTACCATGCAAGGTGCTTTCCAGTCCTACCGGGAGCAACTCAGGGTTAAGTGTCTTGCCCAAGGACACAACGACACATGGTGCGGGTCCCGGGAGTCGAACCGCCAACTTTCCGATCGGGAGACGACTGCCATTACCACTACACCACGGCCGCCCTATATATATATATATATATATATATATATATATATATATATATATATATATATATATATATATATATATATATAGATATATAATATATGTATATATAATATATATATATACAGTATATATATAAAGATTTTGAGATTTTTTCTGTGATTTTAT
>JBBPBX010044335.1:4103-27504 GCA_038048925.1 Garcialebias charrua | reverse complement strand
GCAGTTAACGGGTTGTGTTTAAAATGTCATATCAGCAATCTTTACACATACAAACTGTAGCACACAAAAAAGCACATTTAATTTGGAGAAAAAATTATTTTAGTCTTACTTTTACTTATAAATTAAATTAAACTATAACAAAATCTATTTTTATTTTACAGAAAAGAGCTGTGAGAATTATTACAAGAAAGTCTTAATGTAATATAATATATTATTTAAACAACTCAAAGTACTGAAGTTTAATGATTTGGTGGACTATAATATTTTGTTAGTAGAACCCTAGCCTGGCCCTCGCCTTCCTGCACAGCTCCGCTCAATTCTCATTTCCCTTCACTGCACAGTCTGGGACTTCTCTCATTAACAACCATTTCTCCGGTAGATTTTTGTTCGGACCAATCAGAGAACAGAAGGGACGGAGTTTTGGACCCTAACCCACGCCCCCACCTGTCCCAGCGCGCAGAGCCCTATAAAAGGGCTCTGCCAGCGCGCAGTCAGCGAGCACCGGCATGTTCTCATTCAAAGCGATGCAAAGCGATGCAGAACTGTTTTATATGTGACACAAATTTATTAATTTCCCCTTCTTAATCCCTTATCTGGAGTTTTCTTTTGTTTTTTGGGCCAAAAGTCAAGTGATCGCTCGCGCCCAGCTCCTTCTTTCCCTCCGCTGAAATGAACAAGGAAATGGCTGTCACGAGAATTAAACTCGGGTTTTACGTTGCTGACAGAGTCCCATCAGATTTTCTGGTCTTCTGGTGAGCTGGACCAGCGATCCATGGTTTTATTGTATTTTATTAAAACGTTTTATTAACATATAAACACAGAATTTGCGCAGCGAGAGAAAAGCTGCAGCAGGAGGCGGAGCAGTTGTCAGTCAAGTTCACCAGAGCACGGGGGGTGGCTCTGAGGGGAGGGAGCAGAATGCTTTCCCTGTTCAAAATATCCAATGGTTTTGTTCCTCAGCAGAGCCCACGCCTCCAGCAAGAATCGTTTCTCTATGGAAAAAGTCCAGACCCTTGTCTGAAGCGAAGTGAAGGACAGGGTGTGGTTTTAACCAGGCTAGTAGAACCCTCAAATGTTCAAATGTATTTTGTTAAGGGAAAGCTGCTAGTCTAAAGGGAACTGAATTTTTTGCAAAGCCAAGGTATAGAACTAGTTTGAAGGGACGGTTTATTTCAATACAGGGAGTTGAATTGTGGAATGTTTTGGGAAATCATGTTAAAAATGTAAACTCTGTGCTTATGTTTAAAAATGATCAAAACTAAATTGTTAACAAAATACTAAAACTTTTAGTTAAGTGTTTAATGTTCTAGATATTTGTAGATTGTGAAAAGTTACTCTTTTTGCTCTGTTTGCGCTGTCACTTTCCCTCCTGCAGCGCAGGCTGAAACAGAACCCTGAGCTCAGTAGCCCCGCCTCCTGAGGCTCGCCTGCCTGTGTGTGTGTGTGGATGTAACCTGACACCTTCACAGCCGTTTTATGAGATCGTTCAGCGCACAGATACAGTTTTAGACAAAAACACGAGACATTATATTCACCAGCTAAACTATAGAAATGTAGTTTATATAGCAAAAGTATTTGGACATTTTAATAGCGACATAAGAGGCAGGAATTTTCCTGCCTTCCCAAATCGCTCACACAGCAGCTGCCTGCAGCACGTCACCTGAGTGAGTGAAGTGAAGCAGCCGGTGCCTCTCCTGCGCAGTGCCTCTCTGCGCAGGTCTGCACGTCTCATCTCAGTATTTGAACGCTAAGAAAAATCGGCGATTTTGAATAAAAATCAACTTAAAACTGGTTTAGGTTTTAGTAAAATAAGTTTATCCACCTTATTCCTACGCCCCATGATGCCTTGCGCGAATTATGTGAACGACTTCCGCTGAAAGTCAGAACCGGCACTTTTGTTACACGCTAGCAACGCGCTAACCGGTTTTCGTCAGAGGTTTTAGGTCATAAAATATGTGGGAACATAAACTATCACAACTCAGATGTAGAGATATTGTTTTACCGCTACCTACAGCTGTTGAGGGGTGGGAGGACGACTTGAAGAAGTGGCCGAAAATAACGTACACTAGCATGTTTACTAGCATACTTAGCTACTAGCATACTTAGCTACTTTGACAGTTGCTTCAGATGGCGAAGCGATGAGCAATCTGAAAAGCTCTGAAGCTTATTAGTATCTTCACATTAACAAGGTTGGTCCTGTTATGTTAAGAGAGGTGGGACACTTTATTTAAACAAACATAAAGCCCAGTCTAAGCATTAAAACTACACATCTCCAGGTCCAGCTAACAATGATGTTGCTTTGGACTTTTGAGCTGCAAGATGTTTATCTGGACACCAACTGAGCACCTGGAGCTTGACATTTCTTTTGACAAATACTTTACTGATTCACAAATGAAGCACCTTGAGAACTTTTAATAAAATACAGTAAATGAAAACAAATAATGAAATAGACAGGAAACGATCTTTAAAAACTTGATAATGACAAAAGTGACATTTAGATAGAAACAGTAGTTTAATCCAAAATTAACTGATATAGTGCACACAAAAACCTAACCTTGTAAGAAGGTTAACAGTCAACTATTGTACATAACAAATGAATCATTTTAGCAAATACTTTTCTAATGTAATATAGTTAACATTGCATCCTTTAAAAAACATGTTGAGTTGTGTTACGTTTACAGCAAGTACATCAGTACTGTACATGTTTGAGAAAAATGTTTACATTTAATGTCTTCTCACTTCTCACTTGAAATAAGCTGGCATCCTTTGCGTGTGAATGCTGGAACGATTACATTGACACCATAGCTCTTGCAGCAGGTCCCTCACTGTGAAACCACGATCACCCATCACCTCATCTCCAGCACGCAGATAGTCCAGAAACCCAGAGTTCTGTGTTATATACCTGTCACTGCATTTACCACCATAAGCATCTGAAATAAACATGATTATTCCAGAGGGAGAAACAGCCAATAAATATTTCACAGTGTTATTTGCATGTATGATTCACTTCTGGAGTCCAAGTTTTTAGCTTTCTGCAAAACATGTTGCTTTAATTGTTTCACGGGGCAACCATAGAATAAGGTTGTTGGTTTGTTCTGACATTATGTCAATCCACATTCCAACAGTCATGCTGCATGTGACTGGTGGTGTTGAGCAGCTCCACACTCTCATCAAGCCCATCTGAAAGTAAAAGTACAGTATACAAACTTTAGGGTTCATTTATGAACACACACACACACACACACACCTATATTATATATATATATATATAAACACACACCTATATTATATATATATTAGGCATGTAACGGTTGTAGTTGGTGTACCGAACCGAAAAGGTACGGAGGTGGACCGAACCGAACGTGCTGTACCGAAACGGTTATTTTTTCACTCATTGAATGTTAATATGTGCGCCGCGGAACAAAATTTCCTGGGCGCGTTTCAGCACGGAGCTATTATCTCGCAGCACGCGCAGCATTAGCCGTTAGCTTCTCGCTGCGGTTTCCTGTTTGTTAACGTTATGGTTTTCTTGTTAAAAGACGAGCGCACAAAGCTGTGTGTGTGGACGTTTTTTCATGAAGACTGGATCTGCAGCAGCAACACGTCTAACGTGAACGCGCTGGAAACTACGTCATCAGAACGTGAACGAGCTGTTACAAAGTACGCTAACCACACAGCTGCATTTAAACAACTTCTACAAAGTGCGCTAACAACACAGCTGCATTTAAACAACTTCATCAGGTAATTTAGATGGGTCCAGATCAATAACACAAACTGTATGAGTTTTTAAAGCTCTGAATCTAAGTCTGAAAGTTTTTAATGCACAGTTGATCCTTGCTATGAGACATCCATCACGTCAACACTTAAGTCAAAAAGTTCAGCTCTTTATGAAAAAACTAAAACTGATGGTCAACAAGTCCTGGAGCTGATTTAAACCCTGCCCTGATGATGAGTGAGATATTCAACCGTTCAAGAGGTATTGTTATTTTATTATAATTATTATTTATAATTTATTATTATTTAAAATTATAATCTTATTAACTTATTTTTTTACCTCTGTGTTTTATTTCCAGTATTTCCAGTTACAGAGGTAGCTGCTCTCCTTCCACTTCAGGGAAATCCACCAGAGATCACCTGCTGCAGCTAAGAAGTGTGTGATGACTGAATTGAACTCTGGAACTGTTCCAGGACCAGTCCCACCAAGAAGAGGTTGTGAGTAATGAGGACAAATACAGCCACACTGGTGCTACTGGACAAAAACTTTATTAGTTAAGATTGTAAACAGTCTGTTGCTGCTTATTGTTCTGGTTCTGACTGTTATTGTATTCATTAAGATTTTTATTATTTTTAATATAATTTATTTATTGTAGAGTGCTGTTTATTTAAAATATCATCCAAATGGGTCACTTTTATTTATTACTACAATACAATACAAACATATTTTTGGCATATTTTCAAAATAAACATTTTGTAAGTCTTTACTTTGTCTTTTTTTTTGTACCGAAAATAAACCGAAAATAAACCGAACCGAGCCCTCCTTGTAATTGAACCGAACCGAAATGTGATTTTAGCGTACCGTTACACCCCTAATATATATATATATATATATAGATAGATATGTATAAATAAACGCACACACAGCATACATATATAGGTGCGTGTGTTTATTTGCCAGTTATGAACGAAAATATTAGTATAATTTAATCACTGACTACATAAAATCATAACACTAAAAGCTGTCTCTTAAATCATACCTGGTGTTCTCGATCCTCTGGAGGATACGGTGACTTTTTTCAGGTGGTTTCTCGTAGCCCAGCCACAAAGAAGGATGCAGGTTTTTCTTATCGGAGCATGTTCAACACACACTAGTTGCAGCCACTAATTCAGCTTCGTCTGATTATTCATACAGCCATGAACAGCGCAACAGGTACCCGAGCTCCTCAAGACATCTTCGTGACAATATTAGCTCGAAATAACAGAAAACAGAACTTCAACAGAACTTCTACGATGCGCGCAGATTAGCAAGCAAACAACGAGGAGCCAATGCAAAAATTCTACTTCCGGGGTCAAACGGAAGTACGGCACATTATCGCTTCTACAGTGACACCTTCAGGAATAAGGTGGATAGTACAAATCAAAGGATAAAGACAATAATTACATTTATTTTTTCAATTTAATTTTTTTTCTTTCCATGATGACAGGGGAGGCGTGGCCTCACTTGCCGCCCCTGACCGCACGTCACTATATATATGTGTGTGTAAAAAGTGAACTTTTTCTGGTCTGGTCATCACTGGCTAAGAGCACCGATTTTGTACCTGCTGGTGGTGGAGGGAGGACAAGGCCTTGTGGATATCATCTCCAGAACGGCAACCTTCAGACTCCAAACAGCACAGAGACTCCTGTATGGCTGTTGTCACCGCTGGACAGGCCTAGCCCAAATGCTACTGAGGAAGGCTGGACGACTTGGCCTGGATAAACAGCTTTTCTTACTGGAGTCTTCTAAAATGGACCTAACAGGACTTACGCCCTTCTATCGTTCTGTACTCAATGCCTGGCAGACGCTGAAGGTCATTCGCAACCCTGACCCCAGACCAGGAATGTGGCTTTTTGAGGAGCCTTTGTTCTACAACAAAGCCATTAGTGGATCCACACTTTCTTCAACAACTATAAGGAATAAGTTTGTTGAAGTTGGCATTACTAGACTTGGTCATCTGGTAAAGACCCCTGTAGACACGCTTGGAGACATGACAAACATCAAATCTTCCAGAGTACTGGGAAGGATAATGGAAGAAGTAAAACTATGTCTGCCTGTGCCACTGAGAGCTTTTATTGAAGACCACGCTCATGCTGATGGATGGAATGCTGACACAGAGTATGTTTTTCCTTCTTTGGGAGTGAGTCCTGCTTTCGGGGAGCAGCAAGAAGAAAGGGGACAGCTGTTATCCATGGAAACACCAAAGTTGGGCGATTTTAAGTTGTGTGGAAAAAAGCAACTCTACCTCAGCTGTGTGAAGGTGCTGAACCTGCGCTCCTTGGCTGGAACTAGGGAGTCGAGGTGGACTCAGGTTTTTGCTTCAGACTGCACCCCTAAGGGTAGGTGGCGGGTCCTGTATAAGCCCCCTGTTGAAAAACGAGTGGCCGACCTTCAATGGCGGATAATACTCATAGCTACGAACAGACACAGAGCTCATTTCGACTCCAGCACTGGGGAGGGGTGTCCTTTTTGTGCACAGACAGAGACTTTGGAACATCTTGTCCTGTCATGTCAAAGGTTGGTGGGTCTCTTTGGACTGTTAGAAGAGTGGGTGGTAGCTCTTGGGGAAGAATTTTCATTACCTCTGTTCATCTTTGGTCCAAAGTACACTGTACGCAAGAAAAAAATCCTGACCTTAATGAATTTTCTGTTTGGGGTTGCAAAACTTGCTATTTGGTTGACCAGGAAGAACCAGATGTTAGGCCGGGGATGGACTGATGTAGTTGAGAGCTTTAAAGGGTTACTTGCAGCCCGTTTAAAAGTAGAGCATGCTTTCTACACCCTCACCAGCAACCTTGGCTCGTTTCGAGACTTCTGGGGTATTAAACAGGTTTTGTGTTCCTTGAGGGAGGATGGGTTTTTAATTCTTACCTTTTAATATTATGGAGAGAGTAAAAAAACAAAAACAAACAAACAAAAAATAACTAAATAACATATGTAAATAATTTTTTAATGAATTAATGCCCATCCTGTATGTCTCTGTAACTGAATGTTTTTATTTTTATTGGACCTTGTTCTGTTGTTTGTTTCCCAAATGATGTAAAATAAAAGTTTTGTCAAGTCAAGTCTCTTCTGAAGCTCCTCCATGTTTCTCCTCTGAAGCTCCTCCGTGTTTCTCCTCTGAAGCTCCTCCATGTTTCTCCTCTGAAGCTCCTCCGTGTTTCTCCTCTGAAGCTCCTCCTGTTTCTCCTCTGAAGCTCCTCCATGTTTCTCCTCTGAAGCTCCTCCATGTTTCTCCTCTGAAGCTCCTCCGTGTTTCTCCTCTGAAGCTCCTCCGTGTTTCTCCTCTGAAGCTCCTCCATGTTTCTCCTCTGAAGCTCCTCCATGTTTCTCCTCTGAAGCTCCTCCATGTTTCTCCTCTGAAGCTCCTCCATGTTTCTCCTCTGAAGCTCCTCCATGTTTCTCCTCTGAAGCTCCTCCATGTTTCTCCTCTGAAGCTCCTCCATGTTTCTCCTCTGAAGCTCCTCCATGTTTCTCCTCTGAAGCTCCTCCATGTTTCTCCTCTGAAGCTCCTCCATGTTTCTCCTCTGAAGCTCCTCCATGTTTCTCCTCTGAAGCTCCTCCATGTTTCTCCTCTGAAGCTCCTCCATGTTTCTCCTCTGAAGCTCCTCCATGTTTCTCCTCTGAAGCTCCTCCGTGTTTCTCCTCTGAAGCTCCTCCATGTTTCTCCTCTGAAGCTCCTCCGTGTTTCTCCTCTGAAGCTCCTCCATGTTTCTCCTCTGAAGCTCCTCCATGTTTCTCCTCTGAAGCTCCTCCATGTTTCTCCTCTGAAGCTCCTCCATGTTTCTCCTCTGAAGCTCCTCCATGTTTCTCCTCTGAAGCTCCTCCATGTTTCTCCTCTGAAGCTCCTCCGTGTTTCTCCTCTGAAGCTCCTCCATGTTTCTCCTCTGAAGCTCCTCCATGTTTCTCCTCTGAAGCTCCTCCATGTTTCTCCTCTGAAGCTCCTCCATGTTTCTCCTCTGAAGCTCCTCCGTGTTTCTCCTCTGAAGCTCCTCCGTGTTTCTCCTCTGAAGCTCCTCCGTGTTTCTCCTCTGAAGCTCCTCCATGTTTCTCCTCTGAAGCTCCTCCATGTTTCTCCTCTGAAGCTCCTCCATGTTTCTCCTCTGAAGCTCCTCCGTGTTTCTCCTCTGAAGCTCCTCCATGTTTCTCCTCTGAAGCTCCTCCGTGTTTCTCCTCTGAAGCTCCTCCCGTGTTTCTCCTCTGAAGCTCCTCCGTGTTTCTCCTCTGAAGCCCGAGATACACTGAAGCAGACTCTGTATACGGAGCCGCTGCTACACTCGGCTTTCGTTCTCGCGTAGATTCTCGTGTTTTCGCTCCAAATTCTAACGTCATTTCCTCCGTACCGTCACTTCCGATCGTCACTTCCGCTAGTTTTTCGCTCCAAACGCTCGCGTTCTCCTTGTTGTAATATGAGCAGCTGAGCACGGAGTGCTTTTCCTGCAGCCCACAGCCCACCACAGCCCACCAGGGAATATATAAAACATTGCGCACCCAGGTAGGACCTGAATTCATTCATTTCATTCATCGAGTGAACGGAGGAAGAAGCGGTTACTTGACTTTAGGCAAAAAAACAAAAGAAAAGGCCCGATCAGCGATAAAAAAGAGGAATTTATTTCATTTGTGTAACATACAAAACAGTCCGGCGCCGGGGAAGTTTAGGTCAGACACCGCGCATCGCGTATGCGAATCGCGTATGCGTAGTAAAAAAATACTTTTGCGCGTACTTGCCCTGAGGGGCTACGCGGGGCTACGCTGCGTACGGGGCGTACGTACGCTGCGTATTGGCGTATCGTGAGGACGCTCGAGTGTATCTCGCCCTTGAAGCTCTTCCGTGTTTCTCCTCTGAAGCTCCTCCATGTTTCTCCTCTGAAGCTCCTCCATGTTTCTCCTCTGAAGCTCCTCCGTGTTTCTCCTCTGAAGCTCCTCCCATGTTTCTCCTCTGAAGCTCCTCCATGTTTCTCCTCTGAAGCTCCTCCGTGTTTCTCCTCTGAAGCTCCTCCCATGTTTCTCCTCTAAAGCTCCTCCGTGTTTCTCTCAGCTGATAAAAGTTAACATTTTGAGTTAGCTGTAATAAAACTAAAGTTCAGAGAGGTCAGAGTTCAAAGGTCAGTGAAACAGGTTCTTAAAGCACACCTGTGTGTCCCTCAGCCACCGGCACCACGTCCTCCACGACCAGAACGTGGACAAGCGGACCTGCATCCCCATGAACCACCTGTCCCCAGACCAGGCGCCGTACACCGTCTGCAACAGCTCGCTGTCTGAGTACGGCGTCCTCGGTGAGTCCCCGCCCCTTCCTGTTCCTCCTGTGTCTGAAAGCTTCCTCTGACTCCGCCCCTCTGTCCCTCCAGGCTTCGAGCTGGGCTTCGCCATGGCCAGCCCCAACGCCCTGATCCTGTGGGAGGCCCAGTTCGGAGACTTCCACAACACAGCCCAGTGCATCATCGACCAGTTCATCTGTCCGGGCCAGGCCAAGTGGGTCCGGCAGAACGGCATCGTGCTGCTGCTGCCGCACGGGATGGAGGGCATGGTGAGGTCACCGGAACCCACGACCCGGGTTCTGTTCCAGGACACGCCCCCTAACGCTGCTTCTGTCCTCAGGGTCCAGAACATTCTTCAGCCCGACCAGAGAGATTCCTCCAGATGTGCAACGATGACCCAGATGTCATGCCTGTAAGAGTCTGTACCAGAACAAGACTGACCGAGATGGTTCTCTCTGTTCTCACTCTGGTTCTTTGTGTTCTCACCCTGGTTCTTTGTGTTCTCACTCTGGTTCTTTGTGTTCTCACTCTGGTTCTTTGTGTTCTCACTCTGGTTCTTTGTGTTCTCACTCTGGTTCTTTGTGTTCTCACTCTGGTTCTTTGTGTTCTCACTCTGGTTCTTTGTGTTCTCACTCTGGTTCTTTGTGTTCTCACTCTGGTTCTTTGTGTTCTCACTCTGGTTCTTTGTGTTCTCACTCTGGTTCTTTGTGTTCTCACTCTGGTTCTTTGTGTTCTCACTCTGGTTCTTTGTGTTCTCACTCTGGTTCTTTGTGTTCTCACTCTGGTTCTTTGTGTTCTCACTCTGTTCTGTCTGTTCTCACTCTGGTTCTTTGTGTTCTCTCTCCGGTTCTTTGTGTTCTCACTCTGTTTCTTTGTGTTCTCACTCTGGTTCTTTGTGTTCTCACTCTGGTTCTTTGTGTTCTCACTCTGGTTCTTTGTGTTCTCACTCTGGTTCTTTGTGTTCTCACTCTGTTCTTTGTGTTCTCACTCTTGTTCTTTGTGTTCTCACTCTGGTTCTTTGTGTTCTCACTCTGTTTCTTTGTGTTCTCACTCTGGTTCTTTGTGTTCTCACTCTGTTCTGTCTGTTCTCACTCTGGTTCTTTGTGTTCTCTCTCCGGTTCTTTGTGTTCTCACTCTGTTTCTTTGTGTTCTCACTCTGGTTCTTTGTGTTCTCACTCTGTTCTGTCTGTTCTCACTCTGGTTCTTTGTGTTCTCTCTCCGGTTCTTTGTGTTCTCACTCTGTTTTTTGTGTTCTCACTCTGGTTCTTTGTGTTCTCACTCTGGTTCTTTGTGTTCTCACTCTGGTTCTTTGTGTTCTCTCTCTGGTTCTTTGTGTTCTCACTCTGTTCTGTGTGTTCTCACTCTGGTTCTTTGTGTTCTCACTCTGGTTCTCTCTGTTCTCACTCTGGTTCTTTGTGTTCTCACTCTGTTCTGTCTGTTCTCACTCTGGTTCTCTCTGTTCTCACTTTGGTTCTTTGTGTTCTCACTCTGGTTCTGTCTGTTCTCACTCTGGTTCTTTGTGTTCTCACTCTGGTTCTTTGTGTTCTCACTCTGTTCTTTGTGTTCTCACTCTGGTTCTTTGTGTTCCCACTCTGTTCTGTGTGTTCTCACTCTGGTTCTTTGTGTTCTCACTCTGGTTCTTTGTGTTCTCACTCTGGTTCTTTGTGTTCTCACTCTGGTTCTTTGTGTTCTCACTCTGTTCTGTCTGTTCTCACTCTGGTTCTGTGTGTTCTAACTCTGTTCTTTGTGTTCTCACTCTGGTTCTTTGTGTTCTCACTCTGGTTCTTTGTGTTCTCACTCTGGTTCTTTGTGTTCTCACTCTGGTTCTTTGTGTTCTCACTCTGGTTCTTTGTGTTCTCACTCTGGTTCTTTGTGTTCTCACTCTGGTTCTTTGTGTTCTCTCTGGTTCTTTGTGTTCTCTCTGGTTCTTTGTGTTCTCTCTGGTTCTTTGTGTTCTCACTCTGGTTCTGTGTGTTCTAACTCTGTTCTTTGTGTTCTCACCCTGGTTCTTTGTGTTCTCACCCTGGTTCTTTGTGTTCTCTCTGGTTCTTTGTGTTCTCTCTGGTTCTGTGTGTTCTCACTCTGGTTCTGTGTGTTCTCACTCTGGTTCTTTGTGTTCTCACTCTGGTTCTGTGTGTTCTCACTCTGGTTCTGTGTCCCAGAACATCACGGAGGACTTTGCGGTCCGCCAGCTGTACGACTGTAACTGGATCGTGGTGAACTGTTCCAGTCCAGGGAACTACTTCCACGTCGTGAGACGACAGATCCTGCTGCCGTTCAGGAAGCCGGTGAGACCCAGAACCCCCCCCACTCCCCCTTTTTAAAGCTAAAAGCAGAACCAGGAGAATCGTCGCGTGTGTCGACCCATGACCAGAATGATTTTTAATTTTATTGAGGCTTTTATTTTGAAAACCATCACTGCTCTCCCTGAACTTCCTGTCTGTCCTCAGCTGATCGTCTTCACTCCCAAATCTCTGCTGCGCCTCCCTGAAGCTCGCTCCAGCTTCGACCAGATGCTGCCCGGTAACAAACGCCTTCACGAGTTTTAACGGTCCGACCTTCAGCGCCACGTGTCTCCTCTTCATCGTCGTCTTCCTCTCTGAGCAGGAACTCACTTCCAGAGGGTGATCGTGGAGGACGGACCTGCAGCCGAGCGTCCTGACGCCGTGAAGAGGCTGATCTTCTGCACCGGGAAGGTTTACTACGAGCTGACCAAGGAGAGGAAGAGCCGAGGCCTGGAGGACACGGTGGCCATCTCTCGCATGGAGCAGGTACACACACACACACACACACACAGGTAACTGTGATCCAACCAGGTGTGTCATCATCTTACCTGGAAACATGCTCCACTGAAGAGAACAGAAACCTCATCATTGCCCGCTTCCTTTGTGTTTGTGTGTCTGTTAGCAAAATATCTCAGAACCCCTGGATGCTTTCAGGAAACGATCACTGGACGTTTGGAGTCAATCCAACTCAAGATGGCCGCCACAGCTAATCGTTATGGAGCTAAGACTTGGTGTGGTAGTAGCTGACAGTTGTTCACAGCACGTGCTCTGAGCTCCACAGGATTTAAAGGTGGGGTGACATGATTTTTTACTACTCATAAAATTGCTCAAACTATATTTATATTTTATCATTTAAATATGTTCGTTTTTGCAAACAAAATGATAAATCACTTTAATTTCGCTTTAAAAGTGATTTTGAACTTCAAGCCATGTTTAATCATGGGAAATCCGATTACACACGAACGCACCATCTGTGACGTAACACTGGGCAGAGCTCTGGGCTTGTCACAGTGCGCGGGTGTGAGCAGCTCCACATGAAGGTCAGTCTGATACAGCATCAGACCTAAATTAGATCCTGTTGTTTCTTGTTCCATCACCCAAACTATTTTCTGCTTCACAAACTGAAGACAAATAACTCAAATCTTCACATAGATTGATAAATTCATCAGGTTTTAAATTGTCCGCTATTAAAGAGACCAGAGCTCTCTGCCTCTCACTACGTCACAGATGGTGCGTTCATGTGTAATCGGATTTCCCATGATTAAACTTGGCTTGAAGTTCAAAATCACTTTTAAAGCAAAATTAAAGTGATTTATCATTTTGTTTGCAAAAACGAACATATTTAAATGATAAAATATAAATATTTTGAGCAATTTTATGAATAGTAAAAAAATCATGTCAGTGGACCTTTAAAGTTTCAGCGTCTGACGTGATCTCAGTTTAAACTCTGGAGCTGCAGGACTCCACTGGTCCGGCTTCTGGACCCAACACGTTGTTCTACGTCTGAAGCTCGGCACAAACATTCCTCAAGTCCAACTGGATCCAACCAGAACCAGAACCTGGAGCTGCAGACCCGCTCCTGGGCCGCGGCCCAGCAGGTGTGGACCTCTGGGCCCGACTGCTTCAGGTCTGAACGTTTGCTTCACATCTTTCCTCGAGTCTTCTCGTGCGCTCGGTGAACGCTCGTCGCCCTCCTCGAGTTGAGCGACGTGAACGTTCGGCTCGTTTCCGTCAGAGTTGGTGCCGAGGATGACTCGCAGCTACTACCACCGTCCTTGAGTTCTGTTAGGTTGCTGTGGCGGCCATCTTGATTCTTGTTGACTCCACAGGTGAGTCAGTTGTAGACGAGTGGCTGTTTCGTTGAACCCATCCTCGGGTTCAGAAGATGTTTTGCTAACAAACGAGGCTGAACACTTCGGCCCTGATGATGCAGCGGGTCAGTGACGTCGTCTCGTCTCTCCCCGCAGCTCTCTCCGTTCCCCTTCGACCAGGTGAGGGCGGAGTTTGAGCGGTTCCCCAACGCAGACCTGGTGTGGTGTCAGGAGGAGCACAAGAACCAGGGTTACTACGACTACGTGAAGCCTCGCATCCGGACCACCATCAACAAGGCCAAGCCTGTCGGGTAACCGCCGTCGTCCTCAGCAGCAGGTTCTGATGGTGGCGGCTCGGGCTCATGACCTCTGACCTCTCTGTGTCTCAGGTACGCCGGCAGAGGTCCGGCTGCGGCGCCGGCAACGGGAAACAAGAAAACTCACATGATGGAGCTGCGGCGCTTCCTGGACACGGCCTTCGACCTGGAGGCCTTCAAAGATCAGCAGTAGACGTGACGCACCTGGAGCGGAGCCGCACCTGGACCCACTCACACAGAAACAAGATCCACCTCAACCATAAACCTGCAACCAACATGCAGACAAACACGTGACACGGGCTGAACACGCAGAGTTTGTTTCTTAAAGTCGACAGAATCGAGCAGGACGCCACAGAGATGTTGACTCCATGAGTCTGTGAGCGACCGCAGCTGCTCCTTAAATCAGACGGATTCTGAATGGAGTCTGGTTCAGCAGGAACGTTACACAACCACAGCAAAACACACACACACACACACACCGAGTCTCCATCATCATCATCACGCCCCGACGCACAAACATAGGATCAGAGCTTCTTCTCTTCAGGAAACATTTAGTTTCAGCTTTTATAAAAAGCTCATTAGCATCGTTAGCGCTCCTCATTGGAAATGAATGGGTGTTTGGCTAACGGAGAATCAGACGGGACAGCAAGGTGGAGGTTTCGTTTTCTTTATTATTATTTTGGCTTTCAGGAACTGTGTTCTCATTAATGGAAGTCTATAATCAGTCGCCATGGTAACACCTAACTGAGGTTTTAGTCTTTTACTCTGAAGGGTTTCTTTAGGGATAAAAGTCCCTGAGCGGTGCACTGATTTAACCCCCTCCTCCCCTGGCGAGCTTTCTTCTCGTGCCAAAACGCCACGTCCTGTTTTATTTTCTCACGTCGCAGCTGAACCCCGGGCAGGAAATGAAGTGACGGCCGGCGGAGCATGACGTCGGCTGCAGCCGGAGTTCTGGGCTTCTGTCAAACAAAAGAAATCATTTATTTATTTTCATAAACGGGGAGTGAAGTCGTCTACATTATTTCGCTTCATTCATTAAAGAATTCTGAAGAGCTGCCGCCTCCGTCTCTTTTCTGTCACGTCAGAACCATTTCAGTGTTTAACGCAGAAAACGTTTTTAGGTGAATAGACTATATGCCACGGGTGGCGGTGACATACTTCCGTAAAAATGCAACCCACTTCCGGGTCCCATCCACTGCCGTTGTTGTTAGCGTTAGCTCCTAGTAGCAGACCACGACAACGACCCGAAACGGGAAGCGGCTGCGAGATACAGCACTACAAGTGAGTTCCGTTGTGTCCGCCCACCGGTGGGTACAGCTGTTCCGTTCCCCCGCCGAGGGGGGATTAGGGCGACAATGAATCACCGCTATCCGCAGGGGAAACGTTGCTATAGATTTATATGGATTTATATGTGTATGGAGTTATTATTGGTGTGTATGTAGATGTTTTATTAATTGTATTTACTCATTTACGTTCGTGTCATTCCCGCTAACCGGAAGTGCGCCGCCCGGGTAATGAATGCGGAAGTGCTGGAACGGGAGTCCGTGGCATATAGTCTATTCTCCATTTATGAGCATTTAAAATCTGAGGTTTGGGGTGAGTTCCTGTAGAACCGGGTCTTTGTGATCAAATGACTGGCTTTGAGAAAACGGCATCTGTCCACAGGGACACGGACTCATCATGAGCTGGACACGTTGACAGATACAGCGGTGGTGGGATGCATCACAAACAATGAGTCCAGCTACAGGCAGGAGGTGGAACATCTGGAGACCTGGTGCAGGAAGAACAACCTCCACATCAGTATGAAGGAGATGGTCGTGGACTTCAGAAGAAACACACCTACACCTAGGAGGACACGCTTTTCCCCAAACCTCAATACAATAGATTAAATGTGGAACAATGATTGTGTTATACAACATATGCAGAGCTTTATCAATTAAAAAATCCCTGACTTTATACAGTACTGCAATTGATCTAGCTATTTTTGTTTTAATGGAATTTACATGATGTTTCCATGTCAGTTTGTCATCAATGATAACACCCAGAAACTTCACTCACTTTACAGATCACAACATTTTCAATTTCAAATGGATCGTCATCAACAATTCTCTTTTTGTTACTGAATATCATGTAATTAGTTTTGTCTAAATTCAAAGATAATTTGTTTAATTTAAACCAAGTTTGTATTTTTATTAATCATATCCAAAATCTGTTTTATGTTTTTACCCGAACAGAAAAATGTGTCATCGGCAAAAAGAACACATTTAAGAAGTCCTGACACATTGACCAAGTCATTCACATATAAAATAAATAGCTTTGGTCCAAGCACAGAGCCCTGAGGAACTCCACAAGTGATATCACAGAGGTCAGATCTAACATCATTTATTTGCACAAACTGTTTCCTATCTTTCAAATAGCTAGATACCCACTGTAATGGGTGGGTTAAAAGGAGGAGTGTGTATGTATGTATATATATGTATATATGTATATATATGTATGTATATATATATATATATATATATGTATATATGTATGTATATATGTATGCAAGGGCGTAGATTTCATCTCATTATTGGGGGGGACCATAAACAGGGAAATTTTTTAAGAGCAATTTTGGGGGGGTCGGCAAAGTTACAGTGAAATGTAATGCAAAATGTACAGAGGGAAGTTTATCCAAACTGCATGCATATACTATGCAGAATAATCAGCAATAATATTGATTTAAATGGCATGTATTTAGTAGTCTTAATACTACTATTAATCAGTACAATAGTGACACTCATTACTCTTATAAAAAATTTAATGTGTTCAATCTTTGCCACTTGTCAAAATGACAAGTGGCAAAATGAGAATTTTGCAAAATAGGTCCCCTCTAAATATTGTTTAAATTTCAGTTTGGCTTGTATTCATAGATTGCTGTGGTCAGTGTCACTGATAATCTGGTACCACACCTTCCCAAAATCTTAAAGCTTAAAAAGAAAACAGTTTTCAAGGAGAAGAAATACTTTAATGCAGGGGTCACCAAACTTTTTGAGACTGAGAGCTACTTCAGTGGGACCAAGAGGCACAAAGGTCCACTTGTTCGTTCCAAACAAATTTGCATGGTTCAACTTTAATTATAGTATTAATAATAATACATTTACATACATGTGAATATATGACTGCCTGATCACATCTGATCTGGTCTGTATTATTAAAGACTCCACACAATGATTTAGCTTGGTAAATATGATCAATTATTATTGATAATTACTAGTGATTAGAACTCTCAATCAAGAACTTGAGTCCTCAGTTTGAATAATTTTTTGGTTCTTCTGTGCAAATGTAAATTGTTCTTAGCTTTGACTGGGAGTGTGGATGGTTGTTTGTCTCTTTGTCTGTCTCTGTGATGGACTGGAGACGTGTCCTGGGTGTCTCTGGTGACCTGTCCTGGGTGTCCCTGCCTTCACACAAAAGCAGCTGAGATTGGTTCCAGTCCTAAACAAGGGGGCATAATGGATTACAGATATTTAAACATAAAACACTATTTCTTTTATGTTAAACTCAATCTGTAACATTTGAAATTTATTGTATTTTATAAATATTTTATTAACGGTTTTGTAGAAATGAACACGTTTGTAACATTCATTCAAAATATGCCTTAACTATTAACTATTATGTAGCATTTTTAAGAACCTATTAAGAATAAAATCTTCCAGTTGCAGATACAAAATATCAATAATGTAATATAATAAACAGTGACATTTTTAAATTAATCATGTGACATAAGTATTGATCATCAACATTTTTTATTATAATAATTTATTTATAAAGCCCTTAAAACAACCACAGCTGCAACAAAGTGCTACACATATAAAATCATTTTAACTAATCATCACATCTTCTCTACTCTTTTTTAAATTAATTATCTTTCACATATTTTATCATTACTTCTTTCAAGAGCTCCACACCTGAAAATATGATGAATGTGAATCCATCCTGCTCAAAGATGCGCTGAGATTCTTCTGTCTGTTGTGAGCCACCAGGGAGCTAGTTAGCATTGAAGCTAGCGTGTTAGCTGATGAAGTGTCGCTCCTCGTTGCGTTTTGCTGTTGCTACAGCCACTAATGAGACACAGACACACTTGTCTTTCAACACTGTGAAAGACCTTTTCCTCCCAGTCACTGTCACCTATGTTTTAAGTAGCTACTTACTGGAAGTTAATAGTTTGTGCTGCAGCTCACTCCCACCCAGCGGCTCCGCGCGAGCCTGTGACTCCGGTGCTTTTGTTGTTCCTTGTAAACATTGGACTAAACCATTTGCCAACAGAGAAGGGGGGGGGGGCAAAATTTCCTTTTTTTCCCTTAGAATAATGGCGGATTTCTCTCTTTTTTTGCCTTTTTATATTTATATTGTTTAAAGACACGGTTTCCTTTATTGAATTATTGGGGGGGACAGATCTATATTTCCCCAAGATTGGGGGGGTCCGGACCCCCCCGACCCCCCCAGGATCTACGCCTATGTATGTATGTACAAGCCCAAAACCAGAAAAGTTGGCACGTTGTGGAAATCGCAAATAAAAACAGAATACAATGACTTGCAAATCTTTTTCAACCTATATTCAATTGAACACACTGCAAAGACCACATACTTAACGTTCGAACTGGTAAACTTTGTTATTTTTTGCAATTATTAGCTCATTTGGAATTTGATGCCTGCAACATGTTTCAAAAAAGCTGGCACAAGTGACAAAGAAGACAGAGAAATTTGAGGAATGCTCATCAAACACTTATTTGGAATATCCCACAGGTGAACATGCAAATTGGGAACAGGTGGGTGCCATGATTGGGTATAAAAGCAGCTTCCTTGACATGCTCAGTCATCCACATAGAAGGATGGGGCGAGGGTCACCACTCTGTGAACAAATGCGTGGGCAAATTGTCGAACAGTTCAAGAACAACTCTTCTCAACGAGCTATTGCAAGGAATTTAGGAATTTCACCATCTACGGTCCGTAATATCATCAAAAGGTTCAGAGAATCTGGAGAAATCACTACACGTAAGGGGCAAGGCCGAAAACCAACATTGAATGCCCGTGACCTTCGATCCCTCAGGCGGTACTGCATCAAAAACCGACATCAGTGTGTAAAAGATATCACCACATGGGCTCAGGAATACTTCAGAAAACCACTGTCAGTAACTACAGTTCGTCGCTACATCTGTAAGTGCAAGTTAAAGCTCTACTATGCAAAGCAAAAGCCATTCATCAACAAGATCCAGAAACGCCGCCGGCTTTGCTGGGCCCGAGCTCATCTGAGATGGACTGATGCAAAGTGGAAAAGTGTTCTGTGGTCTGATGAGTCCACATTTCAAATTGTCTTTGGAAACTGTGGACGTCGTGTCTTACGGACCAAAGAGGAAAAGAACCATCAGGACTGTTATAGGCGCAAAGTTCAAAAGCCAGCATCTGTGATGGTATGGGGGTGCATTAGTGCCCAAGGCATGGGTAACTTACACATCTGTGAAGGCACCATTAATGCTGAAAGGTACATACAGGTTTTGGAGCAACATATGCTGCCATCCAAGCGACGTCTTTTTCATGGACGCCCCAGCTTATTTCAGCAAGACAATGCCAAGCCACATTCTGCACGTGTTACAACAGCGTGGCTTCGTAGCAAAAGAGTGCGGGTCCTCCCCTGGCCTGCCTGCAGTCCAGACCTGTCCCCCATTGAAAATGTGTGGCGCATTATGAAACGTAAAATACGACAACGGAGACCCCGGACTGTTGAACAACTTAAGCTGTACATCAAGCAAGAATGGGGAAGAATTCCACCTGAAAAGCTTCAAAAATTGGTCTCCTCAGTTCCCAAACGTTTACTGAGTGTTGTTAAAAGGAAAGGCGATGTAACACAGTGGTAAATATGTCCCTGTGCCAACTTTTTTGCAATGTGTTGCTGCCATTGAATTCTAAGTTAATGGTTATTTGCAAAACAAAATAAAGTTTCTCCGTTCGAACATTAAATATATTGTCTTTGCATTCTATTCAGTTGAATATGGGTTGAAAAAGATTTGCAAGTCATTGTATTCTGTTTTTATTTGCGATTTGCACAACGTGCCAACTTTTCTGGTTTTGGGCTTGTATATATATATATATATATATATATATATATATGTATGTGTGTATGTATGTGTATATATGTATATATATATATATGTGTATATATATACAGTATATATATATGTATATATATATATGTAATGTATATATATATATATATGTATATATATATATATATATATATATTTTTTTTTTTCTCTCTCTTTTGTTTTCTATTGTTTATTGTTTGATTGTTTATTGTTTAAGGAAATTCTACCATTACTGTTCATTGTTCTTTAGTTTTAGCAGGTCGCTTTCGTAAATGAGCCCATGAGGTTCAAAAGATTTACCTGACTAAATAAAGGTTGAATGAATGAATAATGCTGGTCCTCTAATACCATATTTATTTAGTTTTTCAAGGAGAATGGTGTGGTCAATGGTATCAAATGCTTTTTTTAGATCAACAAAAACACTAACACAGTACTGTTTATGATCGACAGCATTAGTTATTTGTTCCATTAAATCCATGAGAGCCATTGATGTAGAGTTTTTTCCTCTAAACCCATACTGACTGCTACTTAAAATATTTTGTTTATCAATAAATTGATCCAATCTGGTCACAAATAGTTTTTCTAGAATTTTTGAGAACTGTGGTAACAAGGATATTGGCTGATGAGATGAGACAAAACTGGAGATTTTTGACAAAAAGACCCATCAGCTCTGTCCACACACAGACCCCAAAATGTGACAACAGAACCTACAACAGAACATGAGTCCTGGTTCTGTTCTGCTGTGTTCCCTCAGTGAGGACTGAAATTGGCAACCTACTCTGCTCCTGTTTCCTGGAATATCTTGTTAAAAGATCTGAAGCTCTTGACCTCTCTAAAGTGGCTTTCAAAATATGTTGGACTCCTGGCAAGAACCAATGTAGACATGTTCCTGTTTTTAGTTTCACATTTGCCTTTAAACTGTTTTTTTTTTCTCTCACTACTTTTCCTTTTGATTGTCTTTTTGGTTTCTATTTTGTTATGATTTGTAAATAATAATAATATCTACAAAAGTTAAGTCTGGTCCTCTGGACATTCAAAAAACGAAACAAAACAAAAAAGTATAAACTTTTCGTCCGAAAATCCAGACCAGACTTAGCTTTTTTAGATTTTTCTACCTATTATTGAGCATGGATCAGGAAATTATCATTTGTACGCCTCTTTTATGATTGTTTGTTTGTTGTTGTCCACTGTTGTCATCATTCTTTGTTAAAATCAGGTCTCTCTTGTAAATTAGTCCCTGAGGCTCAATGGGATCAACCTGTACAAATAAAGGTTGAATGAATGATTGAATGAAATATTCTTAATCACTGTGAAACACTAATTGAAGAACTAACAGATCCAAACACACTGAAGAAGTCTTTCTACAATTTTATTTATTTTAATGTCCAGAGGACCAGACGTAACTTCTTTAGATGGACATGTGGAAACTCTGAAGCACATCAGATGACTTCCCAGTGAAGCATCCGGTCCATCCCAGTGAAGTGGTGCATCCCAGTTCTGCCGCCGTGCTGAACCGGAGCTCACACTCTTGATTCCGGATCAGTTCGCAGTAGCGGACAGCCCGGCGGGAGCTGCAGCGGACGGAGGCTCCTCTCGAAGCCGATTATCGAACACAAGAACCGGCTGGAGGACGACTGGACCGTTCAGAGCGAAGTCAGCCTCCGTCCAAGATTCGTATCGGAACATTTCTGGGTCTTCGGAGCCATCTTGGTTTCCCGGGTTGTTGTGACGGTTCGGGCTCGGTGGAAGCTGGTTCTTGATGCCTCGGAGGCCCCGGGGAGCTCAGACTGCGGAGCCCCGGAGCAGGGCTCGGACACCGGGGACGTACGGGAGGTAGGTGGCCTGTGGGAGAGGGACGCCTCCCGCCTGTGGAGCGGATGTGTTCTGTCTGTCTGGGCCGGGGAAGTGTGTGGATGATGGACCGAACCGGTCTTTAGCTCGGTGCGGGTTTTTTATGGACAAACAGCCAAAGGTTTTTTTGTGTTTGAGGAAGAAGCTGCTAGCTAACTGTTAGCATTCCATTGTCACCGCTGCTAGGCTAACAGGCTTCATGAAAAGATATTAGAATAATTTTCACCAGACCGTCCACATTTAACGCACAAGATGGTCGATCTGTGTTCTATGACATTTTAAAAATCACAATATAGTTTAACATTCTCTGTTGTTTACGGGTGTTGTCCCGTTAGCATGCTAATGCTAACCAGCGAGGTTGTTAGCATGTTAGCATTAGCATCCCTGAAGGAACCTCAAAATGTCTCCGGTGACCGTCACCGTGTTGTCCGGGGGAACGGAGCCAGACTGCGGCTAACGGGAGCCAAACCACCCGGTGGAGGTGACTTATGTACGGTACCGGGAGCAGGGTGGGTAGTTTGAAACCGGTCAGCCCACAGACCCAGCACGACCTCATTCATTCAGCTATTAATGTTTTTACACGTTTTACAAACTTTTTAAACAATTTACAGATTAAAATCTAGCGTGACATGTTTTCATTTAATTTCACTTTCCTGTAATCTTCAAAGTAAATTCCCTTAGATTCAGAGTTTCCATGTCAAGGCTGACGGCATGCTACCAGCGCCTGATAAACAACAACAACCAGCGCCTGATAAACAACAACAACCAGCGCCTGATAAACAACAACCACCAGCGCCTGATAAACAACCAGCGCCTGATTCACAACCAGCGCCTGATAAACAACCAGCGCCTGATAAACAACAACAAACAATGCCTGATAAACAACAACAAACAATGCCTGATAAACAACAACAAACAATGCCTGATAAACAATAACGACCAGCGCCTGATAAACAACAACAACCAGCGCCTGATAAACGACACCTGATAAAAAACAACCAGCGCCTGATAACAACAAACAACGCCTGATAAACAACAAACAACGCCTGATAAACAACAAACAACGCCTGATAAACAACAAACAACGCCTGATAAACAACAACAAACAGCGCCTGATAAACAACAACAAACAATGCCTGATAAACCACAAACACCTGATAAACAAACAACAACCAGCACCTGATAAACAACCTCTGTGAAACTGATTTGGAGTCATTTTTGTGTTGGCTAACGGTGGTTAGCAGTGGCGGCCATCTTTAACCAAACTAATCTCTTGTGGACATACACCCAGTGCTTACTGTCATATGGTTTCATTAACGGTTATTCACCAGCTCATGAGATATTTTGCTAACAGAGAGCTGAACTGTCTCTACAGACCTGTTTTCTGTCTCAATGGCGGGCGATACAGGAATTACAGGAAAGTCTGGCTGCCTGTCTGAGTTGAACAGAAAGAAGCAGTCGGCAACAACGTCATACGGACAACATGTTCCTAGAAACACGTCGGGGAAAGAGCTACCGTGTGTGTGTGTTACAACTTTATCAACAGCTGAATAACACAAGGTGTGTAATAGGGGTGCACCGATTGCAGTTTTTTGGCCGATCACCAATTTCTACAAAGTCTGACCTGCCGATACCGATTTAGTTTTTATAAGCAACACTGTTAGATGTTGTAAGGTCACAAGGCGCCTTCAAATTTAATCTTATTCTGTTGAAAAACAGACCCTTGAACAATATTCTAGAAACAATACAAACTTGTTTTAACAGGTCATAAGGTAGTGCTCTGAAATATAAATGAAATTTAAACAATTGTTAAAACTAAAATCTGTCAAATCGGTTTCTCAAGCAAGCATTGGCCGATTTCCCAAAATTAAGGAAATCGGGGCCAATAAATCGGTGCACCCCTAGTGTGTACCTCAGCTCTGTTGCCGTAGCAACACTGATGATCTGCCTGTGTCCTAATATCCAGAAGACTAGATGAGAAAAACTTTATTGATCCTGCA
>JBBPBX010044333.1:16805-27505 GCA_038048925.1 Garcialebias charrua | reverse complement strand
GAAGAAACACATAAACTTAAATACAGGTAGTCCTCGACTTACGACGGTCTCGAGTTACGACGTTTTTTACGACGGCGGTTTTACGTTGTAAACTAATGGAGAATACGGAGGAGGGATGGAGGAAACGGCTTCACCAGCATACCAGTAGGAAATTAACTCTTTTTTCCCTTCATTATGGCTCCCAAATGTATGTGTTTTGATAATTATGTAGGGTACTTGCTAGTATCACTCAGCCCTCTGTGAATAGCAAACAACCATCAGGGTGCTAACGATCCATCGTTAGGCTGATGGTCCTCCTTGATCATGTGAGCAGCTGGTTTCAGGCTGTCATCACCACTGGTTGATCCACTGTGAGAGGGTGCTATTTATAAGACTGAGCTGAATACAGCAGCTCAGACTGAGGAAGTCTTTCGGATGAAAGACGAAACGTTTCTACAATTTTTTTGCTTTTTTTTTTTTGATTGTGCACTGGACCAGACTTAGCTTTTTTAGATATGTAGGGTACTGTGTTAGGATAGGCTAAGTGCTTGGTAAAACACAGTACTGTACGTATAAGGTGCAGTATGTACGTATGTTCCGACTTACGTCGAAATTCGGTTTACAACGCCACGTAGGAACGGATCTCCGTCGTAAGTCGAGGACTACCTGTACAGGAAAACAACTGGACTCCTAACGCTGTAGCACACACAAACCTCTCTCCCTGAATTATCTCTTACAGATGTTTTTTTGTTGAACATCTGGACAAACATGTAAAACTCAAATCTGCAGCAGATGTTTATAACCCGGTCTTCTTTGTTCTGCAGTTTTTTGTTTTTTTTTCCTGCTGTGGAATGAATGTTTAGCTTGTTTATTCAAGACAAATCTCACATCTTGCAAGTAAACACGACGTCGCGAGTTGGATTTTCTTCCTTTGCAGCGAGAAAAATTAAAACTCCTGATTTGTTTGAGGTTTTTCTACAAAAGACACAGAGGGGTGAGTGTTTACCAGCAGGGCGGTGTGGCGGTGCCCTCGAACAGCCTTGTGTAGCGATGTGAGTCCATCTTTGGCACGGAAGTCAATGTGAGCCCCTCCATCCACCAGGACTCGGATGGGCTCACCTCCACCTGGCTCACACTGCACTGCCAGCGACAGAGGAGTCTCTGAACACAAACACACATTTCCATTGTTCTTATAGAAACACCGAGAACATGGGGAGGTTGCTTAAAGTGTAAAAATAAATAGAAATCGATGAGTTTCAAACTTTATAAACTTACACTGTATTCTCAGTCATGGATCGTGTGAATCAGTTGATCATAGTAAACATATTAAATATTAAAACTGAAATTATTTGTTGTACGTATGACACAACGGCCCATATTTTCCAGATTTGGGGTTGTGGAATATCAGCAGCAAATGAAAAGAACTCTTGTCGTTCTGGACTGTTCAGTTTTCATGTCTATAAAGTATTTTTCCTCTTCATTGTCGAGTACATTTTGATTACGACAGAGCGTTAGCGCCACGCTAAGAAAAAAAACAATTTTAAGCCATAAAATTACAAGAATAAAGTCAAATAAAGTTTTAATATTAAGAGAATCAAGTCGTACGAGACTATTTTTTTCAGCTCTCACTTATTTTTTTCCCCACAAGTTGGATCCACGACGCGACCTGTCAATCAATCCAGTAGGCGGGTCAGCAAATGACCGATCCGAAGCCAAATGAGTCGTAATATTATCTGAACTCCGACACGATAAAGCAGGTTTACCACATTTTAACTGTGGTCAAATGAAGAATGTTGAGCATCTTGTTGTTATACTTTGGTACTGGTTTTACAAATAAGGAGACAGATAATCTATTATTGCATCAGCATCAGATTATTATCAATATTAGGACTTTGAACCTGGTTACAGTCAGGAGGGAAGCTCTGATGGGCTGCAGCCCAGCTCTGCAGGTAAGAAGCATTTAGCTTCAGATTGGTCATTTGCTGACACGCCTACCTGATTGATTGACAGGTCGCGTCGTGAATCTGACTCGTGGAAAAAATTAACAAATAAACGAGAGCTGGAAAAAAAAGACTTGTACAACTTTATTCTTGTAATTTTAAGACTTTATTTGACTTTATTCTTGTAATTTATTGCTTTACAAAAAAAATAATAATAATCTTAGCGTGGCCCTAAAACTCCGTCGTATTTTGATAAAGTTCATTTTTGGGATGGATGGTAAAATGTTTTGGTACCGTCATGAAGACCTGGATAAGGCCCAGTGATGTGAGAGTGCAGGAGCAAACAGTTTTGCTAGATGAAGACTGTTCTTCTGTTTTCTTGTTCTACAAGGAATGGGTCATAATTTGACTAAATTAGACAGTTTCTGAAATATCAGTGGCTAGTAGCCGTGTAAGATTATTTAATGAAGCTGGAGAGCTGAGGTTGAAAACAGCTTTATAGCTGCACTTTTTTCTCAGATTTCTGCTTTTATGACTATTTTCTTCATGCGTCAACAATCCCCCAATACAAATTAAGAACTGTTTACTATTTTAGACCCAGAAGCTCTTAACTACACAACAAAAAGTGACAAATTGCAACATGTGGGCATTAATGGGCATAGGGGTGCGAATCTCTCAGTGTCTGGAGAATCGATTCGATTCCGATTTTTGGTGTCATGATTAATTTAACATAAATTTAGTTTCAGTTTTGTAACTGACAAGCTGAAAATAATAAACAACAATGTAAACAAATGGAACATTTATTTAAAACAATAATTTTAGGTTCCTTATAGTATCAAATTTTTTGCATTTTTGATATTTATACCAAAAATATTAAAAAATAAACAGGAATGCATTAAATTCTGTAACTTAAATAAACAGTACAGTATTAGGTTAGCTTTTTGCTCTGTTACTTATAGAAGATTATTGTTTGAATTGATTGTTTGAACTTGTTTTGTTTTTGAAAAAAGGGGCAGATAAAATAAGATTTCTTCTTCTTTCTGCCACCTTTCATTTTATGTATTCTTTCATATACTATGAGATTTTATTTTCTTTATCTTTTGGGTTTTAATGTAAAAAAAAAAAAAATTTGATTCCTAATTGCCAGGACTAAGAATCTAGATTCTTTAAAAATTCGAATTTTTTCCTGCACCCCTATGAGCTATACAGTGTGTAAAAATGTGATTTAAATTTTCTACAATCAATAAGAGCAGAATACAAAAATACTCCCTAAAGCAAACCAAGATCTAAGAGAAAAATACCCGTGTTGATATAAGAACATATTTAGCACCTTCCCTAGAGACATATCTTTTTATAGAGGCTTTATCCTGCAGGAAGTAATGTTACCTTCCTGCCAGCGTACAAGCATGTTGTTTTGTCACATAAATGAAAGATAAAACAAAAACTCAATGAAAGATTTATCTGCGTCACAACGCTCTCATTGCTCCCAGCGAAAAGGTTCAATGGCACCCTGAAGAGTAACATTTAAAGTGTTTCCAGTAAAACCAGGTGATGTGCGCTGGCTGTCATGGCAACAGAAGTTTTTTTTTTTAAAGGAATGACTGAAACTGTGTTTTTTGATCATCTTTTGAAGAAAAGATCTCACAGATACATAATTTGTTGGAACGGCTGAAGTGGACTTCTGATGTTACTTATTCAGGATGGAAACGAGGCGCTTGGAACGAGAACAAGACCATAACTGACAGATTCATTCAGTTAACTTTTTTTTTATAACCGCTCTGTTTAGAAAGCATAGACAGACTTTTACAAGAGAAGAGACAAATGTAAAAATTGTTAACAAGGGGGAAAAAAATTCTCCAACTAGAAAAAGTTTTAACTTTTCATGCATGCATCTATTCTGAGTATTGATATTCCAGGTCTCTCTTGTCCTCGAGGCTCAATGGGATTAACCTGCCTAAATAAAGGTTGAATGAATGATATGATCACAAAACCAAGAAACTAAAGAGTAAAAATAGAGAATGTAGCAGTTATCATACCTCCAAATGTTGCTCAGGAAAGATAATTGCATTCCTCTAAATTATAGTTCTACAGAGTTTTAATGTATTTTATTAACAAAGGAGTTTTAGTACTGTATTGCAAAACATGCATTTTCATTTTAAACTAAAATGCTGAAACACACTCCAGCTGCAAATGTTTTGTTTTGCAAATTGAAATTACTGAAATTTTATGATCTCGTTGACTACAATATACTCTTAATATTGTACAAGGCACAGAACTTCACATTACCCTCAAATATCCAAACACTTTTTGTAAAAAGACAGAGTACTTACAGTCTTAAGGGTACAGATATTTTTGTTATGCCACAACATAGAACTAGTTTGGGTCTACTATAATTTATGGAATAGGTCTATGGAATGGTTTAGAAAACGATATCAAAGTTGCAAAATCAATGATTTTGTTTAAAAAAAATGAATAAAAATCAGGTTTCTGGAAAAATATATATAAATTGTTTTGTTTCAAAAGTTATGTATGGTAAAGTATGATGAGTTATTTATTGTGTAATTTTTTTGTGGATTATTGTTGTTGGAATTGATTGTTTGAATTAATTTTGTTAAAAAGGGGCAGATATAATAATATTTTATCTTCTTCTGCTTCCTTTCATTTCATGTAATGTTTAATTTTTTTATTTACGTGGAATTGTAAATAGTTTTTTGTGTTCTTTTAAATTTGAAATGAATAAAGAATTTAAATCAATAAAAAATACAATTTTATTTTGTTTGTTTTATTACTCTGAAAAATAAGCAATTCACATGGAGCAGGACAGTGATGCAATTTCATTTTTCATAAAACTAGAAGACTTGAAACTGTCCAGATTATTTCTAATACTGTATGTGGTTTTAAACTTATCCTGTGGTCTGTTTTGTGTGAACTGACTGTATTTATATGTGGCTCAGTTTAATTGACACACGTCTCTCTTGGGAATGAGATCTCTGTGAAATAAAAATTACATAAAATGTTAGTTTCTATCCAGTGATCAGCGCCTCATTGTAACCTTTTGATGCATTTTATAACTAAATGTTTCCAGTTATCGCCTCTTTGTTACAGCAGGTGTTTGATCAGGATCCTCTGGTGCCCCCATGTGTCCTGCAGTGGGAGCGTGTTTCACACCCCTGATTACAGGCTGTGTTTGGTGTTTTGACACTTGCTCCCACAACGGCTGGAGTGACATCGAGCAACACGCCCAAGCTGTAAATGAGCCGTCTGCCGCGTCTCCTAAACAACAACGGGATCTGAGAAAAGCCACCCAACTGTGTACGACACGACTGGCTCAGATCCTCCGCAAACTGTTGCAGGGCTGAAAACAGAAGGGGAGCTTAGCTGCTTGCAAACAGATTACAGGTCGAGTTTAAACAAGTCACAAAACGGCTGAAAACAAGCTGATTTAGCAGCTAAAGACTGAGTGCACATAGTTTTAGTTGGCTGTGATTTCTGTCAATCCAGTCCAGAAGTTGAAAAAAAGCCATTTTCATTGTTTTTCTGGCATTTAAACCACCTTTACCCATGTTCAGATGAAAACCCAATGCTGATTTGTCAGGACATGACTTTTATTTTAATTTTTACAGTGGTTAAAGATTTTTAAATTGGTGAAACCTTGTCCTTTTTCTTTTATTTTCATGCTGTCCAACAGATCTCACTTGTAAATGAGACTTCGAGGCTCAATGTGACTTATCTGTTTAAATAAAGGTGGAATGAATGCTGCTGTGTTCATTCGTACTCATGTTCGTGCTGCTGTTCGGCGTATTGTTTTTGTACTACTAGTGCTTAAAATATTTTTAGTCCAACGTTTTTCTTAGTTCTTTGATCTTATTACTGTTTTTCTTTTGCATTTTATACTTTGGTTGGATGTAACTGGGACCCTGTGAACACAATTTCGTTCCACCACATGTACCACATGCGGGTGCGTATGATAAATAAAGAAACTTTGATCTTTTCTATTTAGCAGTGTGCTTAAGAGCAACTTCACAGCTTTTTGGCATCTGAACCTGTGGTTCCCAAACATCTGGCCTGCTGTTGTCAGTTTAAATCTATAAACCTTATTAAATAAAGACATAAAGATAAAACAAACAGCAGACTGCTCATTTTAATTCTAAAAAAAAAGGTAATAAGAAACATAAGAAACTGTCCAGAGGACCAGACTTAGCTTTTTTAGGTCAGAAACTATTTTTAATCAGTACAAGATACCTGGAGATTATCTTGGGATTTCATGGAATACCAATCTGAAGCACTGAAGGATAAAATAATCCAGTCATCAATTTTAAAGTACAGTATTGAGATTTAAAAAAATAAACTTGAAGTGGTCTAGATGCTAGCTATAATAATAATAACAGTGACATGTCCCTTGTTGATATTCAGAAATAAAAACAGAAGTGTCACAAGTCACAAACTGTTTAAAAACTGCATTATTTGAAAAATAAACCTGTCCATATTTAAGCTAATTTGAATTAGCTACTAGCTACATGCTAACAGAGAAGCGCACAAAAAACTTTATTTAAATAATTCCTGACATCGAAAACAACCCAAACTCAAAACTTTCCTTAAGGTTCAAACAAACACTAGCAATACATAAATTAAAGCGGCAAAATATATAAAAGCTATGTTCTCAACTGACAACTTGGAGTCAAGCTAACTTCGAGCATGCGCATTAGAATACGTAAAAATTAGCGTTAGCACCAAAATTAGCCTTATCATGCTTGCAAATTATATCTATATTTTATAAAGTATAACGTTTTACACCTAAAATGTACATTTCTCACAAGACTAAAGCAAGAAATGCAACTCACCAACATTAATGAATCAGAGAAAAACTTGTAAAACAACAAAACTCTGCGTTTGTTGATGATGCTGCCATTGTAGGACAAAATGCTGCATTTAAGGTGCATCGGATATTATAAAATCTTCTTTAAAAGAGTTGTTTTAGACGATTCTGGCTGAAATTTCCTACTTTGATTTGTGCAATAAAACACCAAGTGTAAAAATTAAACTTTTAATGTTTTGATTGAAAATAATAAACATTTTACTAAATACGGGCTCTCCGTAAAGGAAGTTTTCCAAAATTTTAATAAATTTTCTTAAATTAAAAAAAGAATATGTTCACTTTATGAAAGTATTAAAATAATGCATGCCTGTGTCAAAATCATACTGTTAAATATAAGTTACTAAAAAGTAAAAGGGTTGTGCGGAGTGGGTAAAAGGAGTCAGTATCTTACCTACAGAAGACTGCAGTCAGAGTAATCTCAGTGAAATTAAAAAATTAACAAGGCTAAGGACTATTCAGGAGACAGCTTGTGGCTAACAGTATTTGTGCTGCTAAATGTTTAAACACAAGATGAAGTCTGTAGCCTTGTTTACTTGGATATTAAAAAGAGCAATACATGTCAAATATGTCATTGTCCTCACCACCAGTGTCAGGATCCTGGTAGTTTGGATCTAGACCCTTGTCCAAGAACTTGGCCATCTTGTCCACAGAGCTGGTTTGAATGTAGTCCATAAATTTCTTCAGACTAGCCTGAACAAAAAAGACAAAGAAAAAAAGAAACTAAATATCAGAAATAATATGTAGGGTAGGCGTTAATAAAATAGTGCAACGTAAAAACTTCAAACATGGCTGTACTAAATTAAAGCAATGGATTCATCAAAGCCTTTGACAGGAATTATATTATAAACATCACGTCTGACATCTCAGAGATCAGAAACAGATTTTTCTACCTTAGTGTGAAGTTTGGCCAGTTGCTTCTCGTCCAGATTTGTCTGCTTGTAAACTCTGGTTTTATAACGGAACTAAAAACAAGAAAAAATAAAATTAGCAGTTATTTCAAACCCAGAGGCTCGTTGTCCTCAATCCTCTGAGCTTTCAGCCCAGATCCATAAAATCAGGGTCTCAAGATGTAACGAGAAGACACGGTTCATCTGGTTTATTTTGTTTTAACCTTCATAAAAGAAAATAAATTATAGCAGTTAAATGTGATTCAGAGCCTCCACTGAGTTTAATATAAGAATACAACAAGATTATTACTTATTATTATTATTATTATTACCGGTATTATTATTATTATTATTATTATTATTATTATTATTATTATTATTATTATTATGAGTGAGTGACCAACCTGAGAACATGATTGATGTTTAAGCATTTAAACAGAAAAATAAAATATTCTCTTCTGTAAATTCTGTTTTATGCTTGGAGTTTGCATGACCTCATTTAAATCACTAAAACAAACACTTCCAGTGAAATGTTGTAAATGCTGTTTTAAAGCTAAAAGAGCAAAATGCTAGATTAAAAACTAAAATAAACAATACATTAGCTAAAAGAAAAAAGGAGCAAAATACTAGATAAATGCTAAAAGGGCCAAAATATTATCTAAAACTTAAAAGGTCCCAAAATTAGCTAAAAGCTAAAAGAGTAAAACTCTAGATAAAAGCTAAAAGGGCCAAAATATTATCTAAAAGCTAAAAGGAGCAAAACACTAGAATTAGCTAAAATCAAAAAGGAGCAAAATAGATAAAATCAAAAAGGAGCAAAATACTATAAAAGCTAAAAGGAGCAAAATGCTACATAAAAGTTAAAAGAGCCAAAACATTAGCTAAAAGAAAAAAGGAGCAAAATACTAGATAAAAGCTAAAAGAAGCAAAATGCTACATAAAAGTTAAAAGGGACAAAACATTATCTAAAAGCTAAAATGAGCAAAACACTAGAATTAGCTAAAATCAAAAAGGAGCAAAATACTAGATAAAAGCTAAAAGGAGCAACATGCTACATAAAAGCGAAAAGGGCCAAAACCTTAGCTAAAAGCTAAAAGGGCAAAAACATTAACTAAAAACTAAAAGGAACAAAACACTAGATAAAAGCAAAAATGAGCTAAATGCTAAATAAAGCTTAGAGGGCTAAAACATTAGCTAAAAGCTAAAAAGTCCAAAATACCCTGATGCATGTTCAACAATCCAGGTAGAAAAATCTAAAAAAGCTAAGTCTGGTCATCTGGACATTCAAAAAACAAAACAAAACAAAAAACAAAAAACATTTCGTCTTTCGTCCAAAAGACTTCTTCAGTGTGAGGTGCTGTATTCAGCTCAGTCTTATAAATAGCACCTTCTCACAGTGGATCAACCAGTTTGCTGCTGACAGCTGAAACCAGCTGCTCACATGATAAAAAATGAAATGGGCCAAAACACTGGCTAAAAGCTAAAATAAGTAACACACTAGATTAAAGTTAAAAGGGTTCAAACATTAGCTAAAAGCTAAAAGGAGCAAAATTCTGGATAAAAGCTAAAAAGAACAAAACACTTAATAAAAGCTAAAAATAGCTAAATGCTAGTTAAAAGCTAAAAAGGGAGTAAAACAATAGCTAAAAGCCAAAAGGTAAAAATAGCCAAACACTAGCTAAAGGCTACTTAAATGTGTCAAAATGGCAGTTAAAAGTGAAGACAAAAACAGAGAACAATGTTTCAAAAACTAAAAGGTTTTGGTTTACATTTGAGAGATGTCAATGTGTTTTCATGGGAAAATATTTGCAAAGCGAGTTACAGTATTTGTTTTGAAAATGTTAATGTATATACAGTAGTTTTACGTCAGAGGACCCATACTCTGAACGAGCTGAACGTTTTGATGAACAAACAGGTGAAACAGCACCAAGTGTGCAGAAGCAGATTATAATAAGCTGTGAGAAAAATAACAGTGGAAGTGCTGAGTCAGCGTTCCAACGGTTACAGAAGTGCTGAGTCAGTCAAATCCTTTCACGTCTAAAATCTTACACAGCTAGAAAAACACGTTGTAAAGTTTGAATTACTTTTCGTCTGGGCCTTTTACAATAATTCTAACAAAGCTCAGCAGATCCCTCTCCTCTGACCTGAGCTTTATTTTCTCATCAAAGAGTGGCAGCGACACGCCGCGCTGAGCCGTACCTCCAAATATGGCACCCCTTTTTCAAAGGATTGTGGGTACTCTCTGAGCGGCCGCTCCTCTTCCAGGAACTTGGCGTCGTGTCCGTCGGTGGCGGGCTGGAACAGGCCGTAGTTCAGGACGTCTCGCAGCGATTCGGTCAGGGAGCACAGCACCTGCTGCTTGGCCTTCCACACCGTGGCGTCGGGGTTGAACCGCAAACATTTCTGCAGAGAAGCAGCCGAAACAAAACGTTGAGAGTCCGAGCAGCTAAATGACTTTTAAGACCCTTGAAGGAATGCACGTCGCCCACTGCCTTATGTCAGAGTTAGTTGTATTTGAAAGACAACATGTTACGCTCCGAGCCTGTGTTGTGAACGACGCAGCTACTACCACACCAGATCAGTATCTCTAAAGCCATTTTTGTGATTTCCTACGTTGTTAGCCATGGGCGTCATACTGAATGAGATGGACTCCAGAAGATACAAACGATTACTTCACTGAAACCTGCAGTGGCTAATGAGATATTTTGCTAACAGATAGCCTTTTAATGATACTGTGCCCGTTCTGATGCCTGTGGAGACTAGGGGTGCAGGAAAAAAATCTGTTTTTTAAAGAATCTAGATTAGTCTTGGCGATTCAGAATCGATTCTAAAAGCCTCAGAATCTTTTTTTTTTTTTAACTAAATAAGAATCAATATGATAAGTCTGTATTTTATTTTTAGTTAAAGGTTAATGCACTATGGTAGGCTGAAGTTTGTTTACTTACTTATATATACATACTGTATATACATACTGTATATACATATATACATACATACTGTATATACATACTATATATA
>JBBPBX010044332.1:0-10912 GCA_038048925.1 Garcialebias charrua | reverse complement strand
AGATAGATAGATAGATAGATAGATAGATAGATAGATAGATATATATATATATATATATAGATAGATAGATAGATAGATAGATAGATAGATAGATAGATAGAGATATATATATATAGATATATAGATATATATATAGATATATATATATATTTAGACCCTAATTACAACCAATAGACAAAATACACACAACAAAACAGACCCTAATTACAACCAATAGACAAAATACACACAACAAAACAGACCCTGATTACACCCAAGAGTTTTTTTTCTATTTTAAATCAGTTCTTGAATCCCGGATGATTAAAGGTCCATCAATCAATAATCTGGTAGTTTGTATTTCTTGATCCAGGGTAATATGTCCAGAAAAAAACAAATAGTTTGGTGCAATTTAAGTCCTACCGCACAGCTGCGGTGATCCGGTAGCTTGCCATCCTGGGTGGGAACAGGGGGTGAAAAAAACCCTGACCTAAACAAGGTCATAAACAAAACAAAAATTAGCATTACTATATACACAGGACTAAACTGTTATCAAAAATAGTTAAACATTCACATAGTTAAACATTCACAAAAACAAATAAAATAATTCCAGCAGGTATTTTTCAAGAATCATTCAAATGTCCTGTTAAGCACCTTGGTCAATGCAAGGCATTGTAGGAAGGTGCTATACAAATAAAGTTTATTATTATTATTATTATTATTATTATTATTATTATAACTTCAATTCAAAGACCACATCAACAGTACAGATCAAATTAGTTACAGATCAAGTTTTAAAGTGCACTTCCAAGTTGTATCCAAGTTTAATTCATATAAGAGTCAATTAAGCTTAATTTACTTCAATATTGTTTCAATAAACAAATAATTTCTTTTTTGTTGCTCAACCCAAAAGAAATTAAACCAATTCCAAAGTTCTATAGGCCGTCAACAGATTTAATGAAAAGTAACTAAAATGATCCTAAAAGGATGAAATTACAAAAATCAAAGGATTTATTTAATACCTTACGTATATATATTCTATTCGGCCACAAAATTAACAAAAAGAGAATGATCTTTTAATCACTAAGACCACTTTTAAATCTCAAATACATAAATGGAGTGGGCGTTTCGCCACCGCATTTCTATTTCATAAAAGGAACCCAAATACATAAAACGAACGACTCACCGTCGAGTGGTTGACACAAAACACCTAATACAATCCTCCGGCCGCGTTAATTTGGCTTGATACAGCGGGGTTCTCTCATGATTTATGAACACACCGAGCGCAACCAGCTAGCCACAGCGTTAGCAGTTCAATAATGGCGGAGTTCACCTCTGACCCGGAAGATGTCAAGATGGAATAGTCCATGTTAGTAGGGGGATACAGAAATCGACCGTTTTTTGTATTGCGTTTTTAATTATCGTTTTCATTGTAACTATAATTATTTTTATGTTAAACGTACATTAACAAGCAGGAGCAATCTTAGGGATGTAGGTGACTGGCCGGGGCGGGGCCCCTGCTGATTGGGGGCCTAAGGCAACGGCCTCGTTCGCCTATATGGTAGATCCGCGTCTGTGTGTTAGGATAGGCTAAGTGCTTGGTGACTGCAGTACTGTACTGTACATTTATCTATTTTTAATAAAAAAATAAAAAAATATTGTACTGTACAGTATATTTTTAATAAATAGATAAATGTACAGTACTGTACAGTCACCAAGCACTTAGCCTATCCTAACACAGTTTTTAAAGATGAAGGAGTGAGTGGAATTGTCTCCCTCCTCCATGCAGGCTCCATTCCCATAAAGGGAGCTAGCTCCCTTTATGTGAAAGGGAGACAATTAAACTCACTCCTTCATCTTTAAAAACTGTTAGGATAGGCTAAGTGCTTGGTGACTGTACAGTACTGTACATGTATGTATTCATTTCTAAAAAAAATATATATATATTTTTTTTTATTTTTTGTGATCCTACTTACGAATTTTTGACATACGAGCGCCCCCTATGGACGGAACTCGCTCGTAAGTCGGGGACTACCTGTATATGGCACTGTTTTAGTATGACAACACATTGGCAAGGATGCCTGCAGCGCCTGCACAACATTATGACGACACGCGCACCTACCTGTTCTGATCACGACGGGAGAGGAAGAAGTGAAAATGTTGGTGGTGTGGAAGTTTTTTAAAGTGTTGGAAACTGATAGCGTATGTAATAGATAGTATATCTGTTAATACGCTACTACTATGCACTTGCCGCTTGTGAACAAGTTGAGTTTAGATTTGTGAAAATTTACAAATGTTCACTGTTCGAGTGTTGTCATTGTGTTAGAGAGAGTAAATGTCATGAATACATTTGACATTAAACATAATCCAAGTTGAAGTGTTGCATCATTTTCAGACCCTTTTTTGACATCTGCATCTGGCAGCAGGTCAAACTGACAAAGACCATGCAGAATAATGTAGTATTTAAATTCCACAGCAGAGAAAGATATTTAGTCTCTGTAAGTAGGTCTAGGGTGGGAATATTGGTATCGGATATCAGCCAAAAATCCAATACCGTGTATCCCTTGTCTATTTATGTATTGTATCAATTTGCTCATTTAAATAAAATAAACGGGTGTTGATTCCAGTTTACGGATGTTTGTCTGTGTGTTGATTTGCTTCAGGAGTTGGAGAGAGGTACTCGACGTGGGAGCCCACAAAGAGGGAGCTGGAGCTGCTCCGCCACAACCCCAAGAGGAGGAGAATCACCTCCAACTGTACGATTGGTTCGTACTCACCTTCTGAGCACGACGAGCTGCCTGATCAGCATCTGCTCTTTACTCTCTGACACGCAGGAGTCAGGAAGTGTTGAGGGAGCAGAGCTGAAAATGTTCTGCTGCTGCTCATTAATCCAGGTAGAATAATGTCACGAGGTGAGGTCAGGTCAGAGCTGAACATGTTCTGCAGGGAGAGTTGGAGGAAGTGCTGGAGTCAGACTGTGACACCTCCCAGCAGCTGCAGGGATCGGCACACACCTGGCTCCTCATCAGTGACATCACTGCTTTCCTCCTCATTTCTCCTGTTTGTCGATCAAACCTTTCTCGTCCTCATGTTCACTGTTTGCGTTGGCTCTCAGGCCTACGTGGTCTCATCAACCTGGGCAACACGTGCTTCATGAACTGCATCGTCCAGGCGCTGACGCACACGCCGCTGCTGCGCGACTTCTTCCTGTCCGACCGACACAAATGCGAGATGCAGAGCAACTCGTGCTTGGTGTGTGAGATGTCCCAACTCTTCCAGGAGGTGACCGTCTCATGTGCTCATGTTCACTGTCCAGGAGGGAAAAGGCGTTTCTTCTCTCACACTTTGGTGGTGTTGTCAGTTCTACTCAGGCCATCGCTCGCCTCACGTCCCGTTCCGCCTCCTGCACCTGGTGTGGACTCACGCCCGCCACCTGGCTGGCTACGAGCAGCAGGACGCCCACGAGTTCCTCATTGCAGCGCTGGACGTGCTGCACCGCCACTGCAAAGGTAAAGAAGCACCGGCTACAGACGTGCTCCACAATCTGTCACTTTTCACTGTTCACAAGCAGACGGAGACGTTACACGGGACTGATGCCATACTGTGTGTGTGTGTGTGTGTGTCCATAGATGACAACGGGAAGAAAGCCAACAACCCAAACCACTGTAACTGCATCATTGACCAAATCTTCACCGGGGGCCTCCAGTCTGACGTCACCTGCCAAGTGTGCCAGTAAGTCCATGTGTTGAAGGGAGTCTGACAGGAAGTCAGAAGGTCACGCCAGTCATGACTTCCTGCTCACAAACAGACTAAGGAGAATTAAATTGAACTAGAGTTGCATTCGAACCTAAAAAATCCGACCCGGCCCCAGCCCGTAGCTATTTTGTCCGAACCCGACCCAACCAATTAACTGTGATTAGAGGCCCGTACCAGGAGGAAAAAAATATTAAGCTTTTACTGCTTTTGTAAGCAAATCAGTTTTGACATATTTTAAAAACGTATTTCAAAGGAAGATATAAGATTTCTTGTTTCACCAAATGGATAATAACACACAAAACGAATAGCCTAAAAAAAAAAATCAACTCTAAAGATAAGCTATTATGCAGATGAACAGCCTTGGGGCATGGGTGTGCCCCAAGGCTCTCTCCTCGGACTACTCCTCTTCATCATTTACCTCCTTCCTCTAGGTTGCATCTTCCGCAAATTTTGTGTCCATTTCCACTGTTATGCTGATGACACAGCTATACTTGTCAAAAAAAAAAACTCCACCCATCCTCCATCTTCACCAACTGTCTCAATGAGCTAAATCACTGGTTTTCCAACAATTTCCTACAACTAAACAATAACAAAACAGAAATCATCCTTGTTGGTACCAAAAACTCTATTTCAAAGTCAGAACATCTTCTCATCCCCCTTAACAACTCTGCTATCCCCCTCACCTCAGGTCAAGAGTCTTGGTGTCTTGCTCGACACTAGGGCTTTAACAGACTACTCTAGTAATCTGCACATTGATTCCTAGGACATCTGTCGAGTTTTTTAATTTCACGTTGAGTATTTGTGGTGACATCATTACCGGTACATCGCAGTTACGGAACAGAAAATGAATCAACTTCCTTTTAGAGTAAACGGTGTTACACCATATTCTTTGACTGCCGTAAATTGTGACTGTAGGGGGCGGTGTTGCATGCACTGTTGCAGGTCACAGAATACAGGTAGTCCTGGACTTACGACGTTGATCCATTCCTACGCGGCGGCGTAAACCGATTTTTGACGCAAGTCGGAACATACGTACATACTGCACCATATACAGTACATGTCCAGTACTGTATTACCAAGCACTTAGCCTAGACTAACACAGTGCCCTATATAATTATCAAAAAACACATACCGTACGTTTGGGAGCCATAATGAAGGACAAAAAGAGTTAATGGCCTACTGGGATGCTGGTGACGCCGTCCTCCTCGGTCCAGAGCGGCGTACTCCGCCTTATTCCTCCGCCACTGCACCGCGTACCGTACAATATTCTTCCGCCTCTGCATTACGTTTACGACGTAAAACCGCTTAATTTGAAATAAGGTTTTTCATAGTAAATGGGAGATGCGTCGTAACCCCGAAACGCCGTAACCCAAGGACTACCTGTATGGTGTAACACTGTCCAATGACCGAACCCGAACCAGCTTCCTCTGACTTTGTTTCACAAACAAAAAGCAAAAAATATTAATCTCTAAACCTATTTTAAAAAAACTATAAACATAAAAATCTCTAAAACTAAACCTAATGCGCAGCACCGCGGGCGGTGGTGCGGGGTGGTCATACGCCCCACTGTTTTTAAGTTTTGTTTTTTTACGTGCTGCACGTTTCTTTGACTTTTGCAGTTTAATAATAATAACTAATAGTTTTGGTTTTCCTGTGTCTTATTTTCAGTATGATAAATGGTAAGAGCATAATATACACTCACAATGTTTTGTTGGTTTTTTTGTTGTAAATAATTAATGACATAATTTTTGCGGTTTTATGTATTTATTCATTTATTTTTTTGCATCTTGAGATCCTTTGACGTTGTCAACTACTTGAGTTCTACTCGAGTTATATTATGTTAATGTCGAGTTTAAAATGATGTAGTCGTTCAAACCCCTACTCGACACCACTCTCTCCTTCACTTCACGCATCAACAATATTAATCTGCCTATTTCCACCTCCGTAATATTAACCGTCTCCGTCCTTCTCTCACACCCCGCTCCACAGCCATCCTGGTGCACAGTCTTGTGACTTCCCGTATCGATTACTGCAACTCCCTTCTCTACGGCCTCCCCAACAAATCTCTCCACAAGTTACAGATGGTCCAGAACTCAGCTGCCCGTGTCATCACTCAAACCTCCTACTATAACCACATCACTCCTGTCCTGCAGCAGCTCCACTGGCTCCCGGTTAAATCACGCATCATCTTCAAAATTCTACTCCTCACGTTCAAATCTATCCACAACCTTGCCCCTCCTTATCTATCTGACCTCCTACAAATCTCCATCCCATCACGCTCTCTCAGATCCTCCTCTTCACTACATCTCCATGTACCCTCTGCCCGCCTCTCCACCATGGGGAGCAGGGCCTTCACCTGCTCTGCCCCTCACCTCTGGAACGCTCTACCGCCAGACCTTCGAAACACCACCTCCCTTTCTCTGTTCAAGACTGCTCTGAAAACACATCTCTTTAGACTAGCTTATCATTCTTAACTGGTTTATGTATTTTATATTTCAATGTATTCCCGTTTGTCTTTGCACTGTGCTTGTTGTTTGTTTTTACACCATCTTATCTGATATGTTTCTTGCTGTAAAGTGTCCTTGGGTGTTCTGAAAGGTGCTTTTTAAAGAAAATTATTATTATTATTATAAAAATATTTTAGAGCAAAATTATTTGGAAAAATATTGAACAAGGCTATTTTAATTGCTGCTCGCGTCTGCTTTTGTAGCTTCTCCGCAGATGAGCAGGGTGTGGAGCAGGACGCGTGCGACCGATGATCCGGTTGTCCATTTGAAGCTTAACGCAGCTTTTTAAAAAATCTTCTTTCAACTGGCGGTCGGACCTGAGCGTGCACCTGACACACATCAGCAGGTTTCACTGTGCTGGCTTTGTAGAGTGAATTTAATACTTTCCAGCTTCATTATGTCTCTTGTTGTGGATCAGTTGCAAATCCTCAGATGTGTGATAAGTACAATGGATGGGCGGGGCCACATGCACAATTAAAACTGCATCAAAAGCCCGACCCAGCTCGGGTTGGACTGTGGGCTCAGGCCAAAAATCACAGCTCTAGACAGAACGGCCTCTTTCATCAGTCCAACATTCTCTCATCATCACTTCCTGCCCTGCCTCAGTCTGGGAGATGCTTCTCTCCTGCCATCTGCTGGATTTATGACATTACTGCTGTTTAAATGTATTTTATGTTCAAGAGTTGGGCCCAAACCCACTCCAGGGCTTTATCCACCCTCAGTGTCGTCACTTTGGGCTGCAGACTTCATTAAAGGCCGACGATTCCTTGAGGGAATGCGTGGCAGAGCTTTAAACTCAGATTAAATGTTGAACAAGGACGGAGTAGTTCTGGTCCAACTTTGTAAACAACCATCATTCTCACTGAAGATGACTCTCAGCTACTACCACACAAAATGTTCATCTTGTATGAAACTGAACAAGTTAAAGATATTTCTATGTTGGATAATGTTGATAATCACAGTAGATTTATCTTGGAGATCCCACCTGTTTACTACAATAAAACCTGTGTCCCTTCTTTTTATTATTATTTATTATTATGATAATTTTTGTTTGTGTTCTCCACAAACAGTGAACATGTTGAAGCTCAGGATTTTTTGTTGGTCTCGATGTAAAGATAACTGGATCTGCAGGAAACTGGTTCTCCCAGACGTCGCAAATAAGTTTGACAGTATTTTGTAGTTTTTCTGTTCGATTTACTCCAATAGTATTTTTAATTTTTAGTATTTCTCTCTGTTTTTTCTCTTCTTCCATTGCTCAGAGGTTAGTGTCAGCGTGTTGTCTGACAGAATGTCTGCTCACATGAAACCCAGTAAACATGCTGTCAGCTCTGACACCTTCAGACTGTTAATGAAATGCACACACTCTGTGAAATTAATAAAGTTTCCACCTTATTTCTAGCCCCCATGCTGCCTTTCGTGAATTATGGGCTTGACTCCCAGCATCGACCAGAACCGGCATTTGTTTCTGTGTGAACAGTACGAGCTAATGTAGTTTTTCCAAGCATTGTGGATTTAATTTAAACATGTGGGAACACTTGTCAGAGCTCAGACATGACGATATCATCATACCAAGACGATAATCATTCAAAGACAAACAAATATGCTGTTCTGTGCGCTGAGACGACTTCTGTTGTGACTTGGTGTTATAGAAATAAACTGAATAGAATAGAATAAATGAGAATGTAGGCAGAAGCAGAGTTTAAATGCTCTTTTACAGCCATGAAAACACAAACACCACCTCAGCTCCAATCTTCTGCACTGTTTATTCAGCCACTCATCCTCAACCGTTAACTAATTAAAAATGTCTGGTTTTTTTTTCTGGGTTTGGACCTGTAATTAATGTTAATTCGTTGGATCGAGTTGGGTTCGGAAATGATGACAGCAGGCGAGGGCTGGATCGGATCAAATTTTTTGCGCCTGAATGCAATTCTGCTGTGGAGACCCCTGAAGAAGGGAGCAGCTGAAAGAAGAAATACTAATAATAATGTAATACAATACAGTGTATTAAACATCAAAGTGAGATGAGCACACATACAGAGTTTTGGGTGGTCTCTTCAAATTCACATTTTTCAGCCACATTATTCTTAACTCCTCTTCTGTAGGTAGGAGATGGAACGATAGCTCTTTTCACAGAAACATTCATTTTGTTTTGGGTCCTTGTTCCAAACTCTTTTGTTGTAGCCACTGATTTAGTTTGGTCTGGTTTTTATTTTATTTTAATTAAATTTATTCATTTTACATCAATATAAAAGAAAAACAATGCATAAACATACAATGTAAAATGTAAAAGACATAAAATGAAAGGTGGCAGAGAGAAGAAATACTGTAATCTTATAATATCTGCCCCTTTTTTCAAAGTAACAAAAGCAAACTCAATCCAAACAATCAACTCAAGCAATGTTTTTCAGTAATGGAATGACAAAAAACAAAAACAACTTCGTTAGTTAACGAGAAAGTTTCCTAATACAATGGATTTAACTAAAGATTTTCATATTTTGTTAACAACTTCGATTTGCTCATCTTTTTAAACACAAGCATCGATCTAGCAAATTTAATATCGTTTTCTAAATTGTTCCATAAATCAATTCCCTGTATCGAAACAGTCCGACTCTTCAAACTGGTTCTATACTGAGGTTTTACAAAAACCTCAGTACCCCTAAGAGTATAACAAGACCTTCTCTTATCAAAAAACATTTGAACGTTAGGAGGCAGTAAGTTGTTTTGAGCTTTATACATGACTAATGATATAATCCACCAAATCATAAAACTTCAATAACTTAAGTTGATTAAACAATATATTTGATGGATGACGATGAGGTTTTCCTAAAATAATTCTCACAGCTCTTTTCTGTAAAATAAAAACAGGCTTTGTAATAGTTTTACATGCCTTCCCCCAAACTTCAACACAGTAAATTCAATGTGGAACAAAAATTGTATTATATAACAAATAAAGAGCTGTCTCATTCAAAAAATCTTTAACTTTATACAGTACCGCCGTAGATCTGGCTAACTTAATTTTTACCGAAGTGATGTGCTGTTTCCACGACAGTTTTTCATCAATTACCACACCCAAAAACTTCACCTTATTTACTCTCTTTACTTCCACTCCATCAATTTTTAGAAAGAAATCCATATTCTTTTTTGTATTACTAAACATAATTAGTTTTTCCAAGATTCAATGATAGTTTGTTTAATTTAAACCAGGTTTGTATTTTGGCAAATTCCATTGTTATTAATGTTCCTGCAGCTGTGAACACAGCAGGTACCTGAACTGAGCATGGCTATTTTTGTAAACTTTATGGTTGCTAAATAAATGTGAACAGAACTAAAACGGAGTTTTATCTGCTAAACTGAATGTAAATTACTTTCAAATAAACTGTGGTCCGTGCTCCGCTACCACCAATGCTTACAGCTACTTCCTGTCTGACAGGAAGTTGTACCATACTCATTTAGACAGTGGAGAGCACAGGAAGAAGGTGGATACACTCCACCTGCAACATTACGATGTCCCCGTGGAGTCCTGAGTCTCATTTTTCCTGTAGGACATTTGACATCAGTCGTTTTAGAAACGTGGAACTACCTTCAGATTTGTTTGTAGAGATTTATAATTAGCTTTGGAAATCATGGTGTTCTGGAGTGAATCTGAGTGTGTCAAGTTGTTAGCTTCCTTTGTCTAAAGGTAGATTTTAAAGTTTTTAACTCACATGAACACACATTGTCAAACACTTCAATAGAACCAGGTGTTGTTCTCTATAAAAGAAACTTCAGAGTTGTGTTTCCCGTTGAGCTGACAGACTTTGAACGCACCGCTCGGCTGCTCGTTGACTCTGGCTTCTTTTCTTCGTGTTGCTGTGTCGTCTCCTCTGAAGTGGCGTCTCAACAACCATCGACCCGTTCTGGGACATCAGCCTGGACCTGCCGGGCTCCTCCACGCCGTTCTGGCCCCTGAGCCCAGGAGGAGAGGTGTCTGCTCTTAACGGAGAGAGTCCCGCCTGTGGAGCCACGACGCTCATGGACTGTCTGCGCAGGTAGCTGACCTCCCACCTGCCGGAGTCCAGAGCTGGAGCAGAACCCTAAACAGTCCGTCTCTTGAGTCCAGGTTCACCAGACCGGAGCACCTGGGCAGCAGCGCCAAGATCAAGTGCAGCGGGTGCCATAGTTACCAGGAGTCCACCAAGCAGCTGACCATGAAGAAGCTGCCCATCGTGGCCTGCTTTCACCTCAAAGTAACTAAATTACATTTTACCTGAAGCTGCAAATTATATCAGTAACTAAACACAGTGTGTGTGTGTTTGTGTGTGTGTGTGTGCAGAGGTTTGAGCATTCAGCCAAACTACGGCGGAAGATCACGACGTACGTCTCCTTCCCCCTGGAGCTGGACATGACCCCCTTCATGGCCTCCAGGTGAGCAGAACCCCGAATCGTCCACTGTAAAGAACGTGACCAGCGTGACGAAGAAGAGCTGCAGGTTCTGCCTGTGTCTTCGTCAGGCGGGTCGTTTACCGCCTGGTTGGACTAACCACTGCTAGTTGTGATTTTCTGTTTGGTATTTTTATAAATTTATGAAGCTAAGGTGCCTCATTTTTTCATTTGATGGCTGCTGAGATGTTCCTTCATCTTGATCTGTGTGGCCTGAAGCTGATAAGAAATGATGTAGAAGGTCAGTGAGAGGC
>JBBPBX010044331.1:0-17080 GCA_038048925.1 Garcialebias charrua | reverse complement strand
TAATTAGTAATTCACGTAAGGTAGGATCAAGGACATGTTCAGCAAACTGGTCTCTCAAAAGCATGGCACCATTAACAACAGCATTTGGTGCATTGGCAGTAATCTTTTCCATTAAACAAAACAGTGCATGAGAAAACTCCTTCAATGATTCACCCTCTTCCTGTCTTCTAGAAAAAAAATCTTCCTGCAAAGTTACATAAGACTTAGAGCAACCATACAGTTCTTGTAAAATTGCAAAAATGCGTTCAGGGTCCTCTCTGTCAGCCCGGGGCCTATATCTTATTTCCTTTTTAGCTTCACCTTCCAGGTGATCAAACACAAAATAGGCTTGGTCTAGAGAAGATAGATGTCCAACCCGTACACTGGATCGGACCTCCTCTATCCAGTCCATAACCCCGATCCCAACAGTACCTCTAAAAACAGGACATTTACGTTCCATTGGGATGTAAAAGAGCCGCTCCATTACTGGCACTTCTCCCACAGAGACAGGTTGGGGACCCTTCCTTGTCATACCACTAGAAGATAAAGAGTCATGATCAGTCATAAACTTTTCTTGAAGTTTCTGATTCTCCACCTGAAGGTGATGCATCATGTCCTTCAGCTCCTGAAGCTGCTCCTCCATTGTTCCACAGCGTAGAGTTCCTTTCATGTTCCACCACAGATTGATCAGACTTCGTGTCCCTCGTCGAATCTGCTACTGTTTCAGTTAAAAAACAAAACTAAAAAACAAAAAACAAAATACACAACAACACTACTCCCACCTAGCCTTATTCAAATCAGTAAAACAAATTTCTGCAAGCATGTGCCACTGTCTTACAAAGCCCTACCAACAACGCTAGTTTGTGACCTAAGGTACAGTTTGTCATATGTGGAGGGCCTTAGGCCCTTCTTTACACAGAATTTGTAAAAATCAACAGAGGCACAGCTGCAAATTAGATACAGTTTATTAAAAAGTCACAATTTAAAACATCATTTAAAAAAAATGACTACACTAGATGTGGGAGACGTCTAAGAACTTTAACACTAAAAAAATAGTTAAAACCCTTCCAAAAACTTAAATAAATCAAAACTGAAACAGTAGCAGGGCAACCTACACACAAAAGAGATCAAGTTAAACAAACACATTAACCAGTAGGTCAATCATAAGAAACAACCCTTACCTTCTCTAAAGTGAGATCAGTGTTCTGTATGCCACTCTCAGCAGTATGTTACCTCTGCACAAGTCATCAGCATCAGCCTGGAATCTGATCTCCTTCGTGATCTACCTACTTTTAAATGTAAATGCTGATTACCTGTCTCCTAACAGACCAGCTGCGCTCTATCACAGCGTCTTCCATATATGGGCAAGAGGAAGTGTGCAACACCATACTTCAGGGACAAGCTGCCCAAGCTAAATGGTAAATGGTAAATGGAGCTTATTTATATAGCGCTTTCCAGCCCCCTGTGAGGAGCCCCAAAGCGCTTTACAATACCAACCATCCACCCATTCATTCAGACATTCATACACCGGTAGTGGTAGCCTGCCTTGCAAGGCGCCATCCAGACCTACCGGGAGCAATTTTGGGGTTAAGTGTCTTGCCCAGGGACACAACGACACATGGTGGGCGGATGCGGGATTCGAACCTCCAACCTTCCGATCGGGAGTCGACTGCCATTACCACTGTGCCACGGCCGCCCAATCTACAATCTTATTACTGTTTTTCTTTTACATTTTAATACTTTTGTTTGATGTAACTGGGACCCTGTATATACAATTTTGTTCCATCACATGTACTACGTGACGGAATGACAAATAAAGAACCTTGAATTCTTGAAAAATTTGGAGCAGGACAAGGCTATTGACCGTATTCTGTTCCAGAGACTGTACCTAGGAGAGGCCACGCCTAGTTTGTATGGTTCAACTAAAATTCACTAACAAGGTGTACCATTAAGAGCGATTGTTAACATGATTAATTTTGTCACCATCCATCCATCCATCCATCCATCCATTTTCGTCTGCTTATCCGGGGTCGGGTCGCGGGGGTAGCAGCCTAAGTAGGGAGGCCCAGACTTCCCTCTCCCCAGCCACTTGGAGCAGCTCCTCTGGGGGAATCCCAAGGCGTTCCCAGGCCAGCCGAGAAACATAGTCCCTCCAGCGTGTCCTGGGTCTTCCTCTGGGTCTCCTCCCGGTGGGACATGCCCGGAACACCTCACCAGGGAGGCGTCCAGGAGGCATCCTAACCAGATGCCCGAGCCACCTCAACTGGCTCCTCTCGATGTGGAGAAGCAGCGGCTCTACTCCGAGTCCCTCCCGGATGACTGAGCTTCTCACCCTATCTCTAAGGGAGAGTCCAGACACCCTGTGGAGAAAACTCATTTCAGCCGCTTGTATCCGAGATCTCGTTCTTTCGGTCACAACCCAAAGCTCATGACCATAGATGAGGGTAGGAACGTAGATCGATCGGTAAATTGAGAGCTTTGCCTTTCGACTCAGCTCTCTCTTCACCACGACAGACCGGTACAGCGCCCGCTTCACTGCGGATGCTGCACCTATCCGCCTATCGATCTCACGCTCCAGTTTTCCCTCATTCGTGAACAAGACCCCGAGATACTTAAACTCCTCCACTTGGGGCAGGACCTCCTCCCCGACCCGGAGAGGGCATGCTACCCTTTTCCGGCTCAAGACCATGGCCTCGGATTTGGAGGAACTGATCCTCATCCCGGCCGCATCACACTCGGCTGCAAACCGCTCCAGCGAAAGCTGTAGATCACGATCTGATGAAGCCAATAGGACCACATCATCTGCAAAAAACAGAGAAGCGATTCTAAGGCCACCAAAACGGATCCTCTCAACACCTTGGCTGCGCCTAGAAATTCTGTCCATAAAAGTTATGAACAGAATCGGTGACAAAGGGCAACCTTGGCGGAGTCCAACTCTCACTGGAAACGAGCCTGACTTACTGCCGGCAATGCGGACCAAGCTCTGACACCGGTCGTACAGGGACCTAACAGCCCATATCAATGGGCCTGGTACCCCATACTCCCGGAGTACCCCCCACAGAACCCCCGAGGGACGCGGTCGAATGCCTTTTCCAAGTCCACAAAGCACATGTAAACTGGTTGGGCAAACTCCCACGCACCCTCCAGGACCCTGCTGAGGGTGTAGAGCTGGTCCAGTGTTCCACGACCAGCACGAAAACCACATTGCTCCTCCTGAATCCGAGGTTCGACTATCCGACGGACCCTCCTCTCCAGAACCCCTGAATAGACCTTACCAGGGAGGCTTAAGAGTGTGATCCCCCTATAGTTGGAACACACCCTACAGTCCCCCTTTTTGAATAGGGGAACCACCACCCCAGTCTGCCAATCCAAGGGAACTGCCCCCGATGTCCACGCGATATTGCAGAGTCGCGTAAGCCAACACAACCCCACAACATCCAGAGCCCTAAGGAACTCAGGGCGAATCTCATCCACCCCTGGAGCCCTGCCACCACGGAGCTTTTTAACCACCTCGGTGACCTCAGCACCAGAGATTGGAGAGCCCGACCCAAAGTCCCCAGGCTCCGCTTCCTCAGTGGAAGACGTGCCAGTAGGATTGAGGAGGTCTTCGAAGTATTTCGCCCACCGACTCACAACATCCCGAGTTGAGGTCAACAGCACACCATCCCTAACATAAATGGTGTTGGTCGTGTACCGCTTTCCCCCCCTGAGACGTCGGATGGTGGACCAGAATCGCCTCGAAGCTGTACGGAAGTCATTCTCCATGGCCTCTCCGAACTCCACCCATGCCCGAGTTTTTGCCTCAGCAACCACCCGAGCCGCATGCCGCTTGGACTGTTGGTACCTATGCTGCTTCCGGGGTCCCACAGGCCAAAAAGGCCCAATAGGACTCCTTCTTCAGCATGACAGCATCCCTCACCGCCGATTAATTTTTTTGTCACACATTGAATTTTGTCACAATGTTTCCAAATATCTGGCGTCTGTACTCATCCCTTTAGTTGGCAGCTCAGAACATCACACACAGAACATCATGTGGATCAGGTGAGGGATGTCATCATGGAGACTGATGAAACAACGGTCACTTTTGATGTCAAAGTCAAAAGTCAAAGTCAAAGTCAACTTTATTGTCAGATCTGCAATATGTACAGTGCAGGACATACACAGGACCGAAATTGCGTTTCTCTCAGTCCCTCGGTGCAACAGTAAACATCTAAACATTGAAACACTGAAACATATAATAATAGACATAAGCATAAAAATAGTAAAACTAACACTGTCCTGTGTGTTTTTTTTTTTTTTTTTTTTTTGCATAGTGGTATAAAAAAAGAGTATAAAAAGTATAACTAAAATAAACTAAAGGTTTCTAGCATTGACATTTGCAAAGTGGCAAAGCAGCGAATGAGTCAATGTACACAGTATATGTATGAGGTAGTAGTTGATGTTGTTGTAGAGGCAAAAAGTGGCATATGCAGTAAGGCACATTGGGCATCCCTAAATAAGACCGTTCAGAGCACACTGTATATGTACCAGCAGTGGTGTAGATATTAAAGTAGTGTAAATAAATGTAAACAGTAGTAATTACATGTAAGCAGTAGTAATAAAAGTAAACAGTATTAATAAATGTAAACAGAGAATGTAAACAGTATTATGATTATAGGCAGTGATGTAATACAGACATTAGTGCAATTATGAGAAGTAGTGCAAACTGTATGAGCACATGACCGAGAGTTTAGTGAAAACCCGTTTGGTGACACAGAGTCTAGTGTTAAAAACTTTGTGTTGAGTGATAATATGTGAGAAAGTTTTAGTGTTAAGGCAGTTCAAATGGGAGGGGAGGCAGAGCAGGCAGAGTGTTTAGCATTCTGACTGCCTGATGAACAGAGCTGTCTCTCAGTCTGCTGGTTCGAGCCTGGAGACTCCTCAGTCTCCTTCCTGATGGCAGCAGTCTGAAGCAGCTGTGTAGTGGGTGTGTGGGATCACCTGCCATGCGGTGGGCTTTCCGAGTGAGGCGTTTGCTGTGTAAGTCCTGCAGTGAGGGCAAGGAGGTGCCCACGATCTTCTCAGCTGCTCTCACAATGCGCTGGAGGCTCTTGCGGCAGGATGCAGTACATGCACCAAACCACACAGTGATGCAGCTGGTCAGGACACTTTCTATGGCACCTCTGTAGAAGGTGCTCATGATGGGGGTTGAAGCTCCAGCCCTTTTCAGCTTGCGGAGAAAGTAGAGACGCTGGTGAGCCTTCTTTGCCAGTGCTGCAGTGTTCCTGCTCCAGGACAGGTCCTTTGAGACGTGCACTCCCAGGAACTTGGTGCTGTCTACTCTCTCCACTGCGGTGCTGTTGATGGTCAGAGGAGGATGTTGGGCATCCCTCTTCCTGAAGTCCACAACAATCTCCTTTGTCTTCTCCACGTTGAGAGTGAGATTGTTGTGTCCGCACCACAAGGCCAGGCGGCTCACCTCGTTCCTGTAGTCCGTCTCATCGTTGTTGCTGATGAGACCTACCACTGTTGTGTCGTCCGCAAACTTGATGAAGTGGTTGGAGCTGTACGATGGTGTGCAGTCGTGTGTTAGCAGGGTGAATAGAAGGGGGCTCAGCACACATCCTTGTGCATACCTGCAAACTCAGAAGGGATGAAAAAGGTGACAAACGTTGCGCCAAGCCCCCCCCCCCGGAAATAGTTGGTGATTATGTAAAATTTTTAGCATGCTTCAGGTAAAAGTAATTTACTAACTAATTTAATGAGGACATACGTAAATAGGAAAGATTGTGTCAACCAAAAATATTAAACAACAACAGCAAGCCAAATACAGCAGAACATTTTGCTAACAGTAAAAACTAATTTCTTAAATGTTTTGCCAGAAATTTTGAATAAAGTAGATGCCATTTCCTGCATTCTGGTGTATTTTTAACAAGTTGTTAAACATCTATGTTTACCTACATTTAAACACTTGATTCAACAACTATTTAAGAGACATCTAACAAAATAGTCAGGTCCTGTGGACAGATTAAAAAATTGTTTAAATTATTATTGATCATGCATCAGGATATTTTAGAGACATCTCATTCAGAGAGTCAGAGAGAGTCAGAGAGAGTCAGAGAGAATTTATTGTCATTTGCACCGCATGTAGTACATGTGTTGAAAACGAGATTATGTACACAGGGTCCCAGTTACATCCAACAACAAATGCAAGAGAAAAACAATAATAACATCTAGGATTAACTAAGAGAGACATCAGCTAGTAATACACTAAGCCCTAATGTAGTAGAAAAACATCATTATAAACAGCAGCACGAACATGAGCAGATGGTCACAGATGAACGCAGCAACAAGAAACAGATCAGCATCAGCATGATGTGACATTTTGCAGTGTTTATTCTTATTATTTATTTATTCATGAGTCTGACAGCCTCAGGGTAGAAGCTGTTCCTCAGTCTAGTGGTTCTACATTTGATGCTCCTCAACCTCCGTCCCGAGGGGAGTGGTGCAAAGAGTGAGTGTGCTGGGTGAGTGAGGTCTTTCATGATGCAGGTGGCTCTTTTTCTGCATCTGGAGGTGTAAATGTCTGTGATGGTGGGGAGACTGACTCCCACAGACTTCTGTGCAGCCTTCACCACTCTTTGTAGAGCTTTCCTCTCTGCAACTGTGCAGCCTCCATGCCACACGTTGATGCTGGAGCACAGGACGCTCTCCACTGCACACCTGTAGAACGAGGTGAGGACTGAGCTTCTCAGACCGGCTCGTCTCAGCCGTCTGAGGAAGTAGAGTCTCTGATGACCTTTCTTGATCAGGCTGGTGGTGTTATTGCTCCAGCTGAGGTTATCATTCATGTGTACACCCAGGTATTTGTAGCTGGAGACCACCTCCACCGCAGATCCACCTATATACAGTGGGGTGTGGGTGTGTTTGTTCCTTCTGAAGTCCACAATCATCTCCTTCGTCTTCTTCACATTCATGTGAAGGTTATTCTCTTTGCACCAACTCTCCAGATGTTCCACCTCCTGTCTGTAGCTGGATTCATCATTATCTGTGATGCATCCCACCACAGCTGTATCATCTGCAAACTTAACAATATGACAGCCTGGATGTGTGGCTGTACAATCATATGTGAGCAGAGTAAACAGAAGAGGGCTCAGCACACATCCCTGAGGAGAGCCAGTGCTGAGGGTGATGGTGGAGGAGGAGAAGTTGTGGATCTTCACGGACTGTGGTCTGTTTGTTAAGAAGTCTAAGACCCAGTTACAAATAGAGGGGCTTAGTCCAAGTGTGGATAGTTTGTCTATCAGAGTTTGGGGGATCATGGTGTTGAAGGCAGATGTGAAGTCCACAAAGAGCAGACGCACGTATGAGTCCTTCTGATCCAGGTGGGTGAGAGCAGTGTGGACCACGGAGGAGATGGCGTCCTCTGTTGATCGGTTCTCACGGTATGCATATTGATGAGGGTCCTCGTTGATGTTGATTCAACTAGTTCATATAGACATCCTGTTTTTAAACTCACTCCTGTGGCTAAGATAATGAAATTAATGTGACAATTTATCACAGTGACTTTAGGGGAGCAATTGACTTTTATTTTGTTAATTTTTATTTAGTTTTATTTGTAACACAACATACCATTTTACTAAACAATTGTGACACTCAACTTCATGTATAAAAATAAGAATATTAACTTTACCCAATGAACAGGTGACATTTTCATAACCACCAACAGTGAATTTAGGAGGGGCTTTTTACAGTTTTCTGATTTAGTGATAGACTCATATCAGCATCACTGATTTTAAATATTTTACTTTCCAGACAATGTGCGTTACCTGGGCTATTTCTCATCTACAGCATAAGGAAAAATTAGCTCTTTAACGACTTTTGACTTTAGAGGAAAAAAATTAATTTATTAACATATCCCAATATAATTAGGACATACACAAAAAGATGGCTACAGTAGTCAAAAAATACAAATCAAATCAAGCAGACACTGACATTGTTTTCTCACTTTGAAACAGAACAAATGTGGTTTAATGTAGAGACTTGTTGACATTATGAATGTTTTTGTGATGCTCTCATTTTGTTTAGATTTGTTTTTCTTTTATTGGCTTGTTTTTATTGGCCTAAAGATGCATCATGTGACTTTTTAATGTACTGCACCTGTGCAGCTTTGATTAATAAAAGGTGTGTGCTCCTGCAAACACTCTGGGAGTAAGGTGAAGCAACATGAAACCAAACTATGTTCAAGCGTCACGTTTAATGCTGAGCCAAAAGTGAACTCTGTTAACTGCTGCTGCATCATGTGGTTCTCCCGTGTCGTGTCGTCACTTCTCAAAGCTGCAATGTCGCGCAGTTTTTATTTTTATGAAGCGTGGCGCTCCCACACGTTTAAGGACTTGGTTGAACATTTTCTCTGCGTCGGTCATTTGTAAAATTGTCTTAATTTCATTTGGAAAACACCGCCTCTCCTCTCACCCTGTTCAACCGCGCGCGCTGCTGCGGAGGTTTTCGCTGTCGGCTCCTCCCCCTTCCCACTATCGTCTTGACTGTGATTGGCCAAAGGACGCGCTCCAACAAAGATGTTATATTGTCGAGAAGATGCCTTGCTCTGTCTTGAAATTCAGTCAGTCAAGTGGGAAATGATGCCATCTTGTTCTCTGCCACGGGTCTGAACCCCCCCCCTTCCCCGAAAACAAAAACTCATCGGATCTACACGAATCACGTAAATGATATATTTTGCTTTGAAAACGGCGAATTTCGCCGAAAGGTGACTAGTTTGCAGGTATGAACATCAGTCTGTCAGTAGATAGTGACAGAGTGAAGAACTATGTTAAAAATATATTGTTAGAAAAGTTACAGACTGCATTACAATGTTACATAGTGAACCTTTAAAGTCCTTCCGTGCACGCTCCTGTGGCCATTTGGCAGCCAATCCATTTTTGGCAAAACACCGGCCCACATTTCCGGGTTGTCAGCGGTGACACGTAACATACACAACGCGTCAGCGGTGACGCATAATAGATGCAACGTTTATTGCGGAAAATACGGTAGTTGTAATTGTACATCATTTAGTTCCATTTCATCCCTCCTGACCGCCAGAGGGCGGTGCTGAAAGCACTGAATATTCCCTTTGCACATGCGCTGTTCGAGTAATTATATCAACGATGTCACACAGGTGTGACCGAAAAAGCAATCAAGAGGCTATTAAGCCTAGCTTTATCCGTTAATTCAGTCCCTTTTTCTTCTCGCGCGTGTTCGATCCAAGGCTACAGGCCTTTGGATTTTCTTCTCACCGTCGCTGGAGGCCCGCCTGCCTGTTGGCCCGACTGCCTGTTGGCCCGAGCAGTGTGTTCACCCTCCGTGCGCCGCGACGGTTTAACCTTTACCGTGGTATTTCATTGGGCTACAGTGGCTTTCCCCATCTCCCAAACCACAGTGTTGCTAATGTGGTTCAACACTGGTGAGTAACTTTTGCTTATTTTGTGGCTCCGTCCGCCCTCGGAGGATACCCTGTGGTTGACGTGAGTAGTCTTTACTTTGCCTTGACTGCGGTTTGTTGCCATTGGTGTGGCTCCGTCCGCTTTAAGAGGCAATTTCCACGTGAGATCGACATGTTGGTAAGTATTACTTCTACCGAGGTTTATTGTGTAGCCAGCTGCGTTCTGGCCTTGTTTACGTTAGAAGGCGAGCGTTCTCGTACCTTCCATAAACTATTCATAAACGCTTCTACTGAAGCTTATTATGTAGCCAGCTGTGTTTCTGTCCTTGTTTACTTTAGAAGGCGTGCATTCGCGCACCTTCCAACAACTATTCATAAACGCTTCTACCAAGGTTTATTGTGTAGCCAGCTGTGTTTCTGGCCTTGTTTACTTTAGAAGGCGAGCATTCGCGGACCTTCCAATAACTATTCATAAACGCTTCTACTGAAGCTTATTATGTAACCAGCTGTGTTTCTGGCCTTGTTTACTTTAGAAGGCGAGCGTTCGCGTACCTTACATAAACTATTCATAAACGTTTCTACCGAGGTTTATTGTGTAGCCAGCTGCGTTCTGGCCTTGTTTACTTTAGAAGGCGAGCGTTCGCGCAACTCCCATAAACTATTCATAAACACTTCTACCGAGGTTTATTGTGTAGCCAGCTGTGTTTCTGGCCTTGTTTACTTTAGAAGGCGAGCATTCTCGTACCTTCCAAAAACTATTCATAAACGCTTCTACTGAAGCTTATTATGGAGCCAGCTGTGTTCTGGCCTTGTTTACTTTAGAAGGCGAACCTTCGCGGACCTTCCAATAACTATTCATAAACGTTTTAACTGAAGCTTATTATGTAGCCAGCTGTGTTTCTGGCCTTGTTTACTTTAGAAGGCGAACGTTCGCGCACCTTCCATGAACTATTCATAAACGCTTCTACCGAGGTTTATTGTGTAGCCAGCTGTGTTTCTGGCCTTGTTTACTTTCAGAAGGCGAGCATTCGCGGACCTTCCAATAACTATTCATAAACGCTTCTACTGAAGCTTATTATGGAGCCAGCTGTGTTTCTGGCCTTGTTTACTTTAGAAGGTGAACGTTCGCGCATCTTCCATAAACTATTCATAAACGCTTCTACCGAGGTTTATTGTGTAACCAGCTGTGTTTCTGGCCTTGTTTACTTTAGAAGGCGAGCGTTCTCGTACCTTCCAAAAACTATTCATAAACGCTTCTACTGAAGCTTATTATGTAACCAGCTGTGTTCTGGCCTTGTTTACTTTAGAAGGCGAACGTTCTCGTACCTTCCAAAAACTATTCATAAACGCTTCTACTGAAGCTTATTATGTAGCCAGCTGTGTTTCTGGCCTTGTTTACTTTAGAAGGCGAACGTTCGCGCACCTTCCATAAACTATTCATAAACGCTTCTACTGAAGCTTATTATGGAGCCAGCTGTGTTTCTGGCCTTGTTTACTTTAGAAGGTGAACGTTCGCGCATCTTCCATAAACTATTCATAAACGCTTCTACCGAGGTTTATTGTGTAACCAGCTGTGTTTCTGGCCTTGTTTACTTTAGAAGGCGAGCGTTCTCGTACCTTCCAAAAACTATTCATAAACGCTTCTACTGAAGCTTATTATGTAACCAGCTGTGTTCTGGCCTTGTTTACTTTAGAAGGCGAACGTTCTCGTACCTTCCAAAAACTATTCATAAACGCTTCTACTGAAGCTTATTATGTAGCCAGCTGTGTTTCTGGCCTTGTTTGCTTTAGAAGGCGAACGTTCGCGCACCTTCCATAAACTATTCATAAACGCTTCTACCGAGGTTTATTGTGTAGCCAGCTGTGTTTCTGGCCTTGTTTACTTTAGAAGGCGAGCGTTCGCGTAACTCCCATAAACTATTCATAAACGCTTCTACTGAAGCTTATTATGTAGCCAGCTGTGTTTCTGGCCTTGTTTACTTTACAAGGCGAGCGTTCTCGTACCTTCCATAAACTATTCATAAACGCTTCTACCGAGGTTTATTGTGTAGCCAGCTGTGTTTCTGGCCTTGTTTACTTTAGAAGGCGAGCATTCGCGGACCTTCCAATAACTATTCATAAACACTTTAACTGAAGCTTATTATGTAGCCAGCTGTGTTTCTGGCCTTGTTTACTTTAGAAGGTGAGCGTTCTCGTACCTTCCATAAACTATTCATAAACGCTTTTACCGAGGTTTATTGTGTAGCCATCTGTTTCTGGCCTTGTTTACTTTAGAAGGCGTGCATTCGCACACCTTCCAACAACTATTCATAAACGCTTCTACCAAGGTTTATTGTGTAGCCAGCTGTGTTTCTGGCCTTGTTTACTTTAGAAGGCGAGCGTTCTCGTACCTTTCGAAAACCATTCATAAACGCTTCTACTGAAGCTTATTATGTAGCCAGCTGTGTTTCTGGCCTTGTTTACTTTAGAAAGCGAGCGTTCTCGTACCTTACATAAACTATTCATAAACGCTTCTACCGAGGTTTATTGTGTAGCCAGCTGCGTTCTGGCCTTGTTTACGTTAGAAGGCGAACGTTCTCGTACCTTCCAAAAACTATTCATAAACGCTTCTACTGAAGCTTATTATGTAACCAGCTGTGTTTCTGGCCTTGTTTACTTTAGAAGGCGAGCGTTCTCGTACCTTCCAAAAACTATTCATAAACGCTTCTACTGAAGCTTATTATGTAACCAGCTGTGTTCTGGCCTTGTTTACTTTAGAAGGCGAACGTTCTCGTACCTTCCAAAAACTATTCATAAACGCTTCTACTGAAGCTTATTATGTAGCCAGCTGTGTTTCTGGCCTTGTTTACTTTAGAAGGCGAACGTTTGCGCACCTTCCATAAACTATTCATAAACGCTTCTACCGAGGTTTATTGTGTAGCCAGCTGTGTTTCTGGCCTTGTTTACTTTAGAAGGCGAGCGTTCGCGTAACTCCCATAAACTATTCATAAACGCTTCTACTGAAGCTTATTATGTAGCCAGCTGTGTTTCTGGCCTTGTTTACTTTACAAGGCGAGCGTTCTCGTACCTTCCATAAACTATTCATAAACGCTTCTACCGAGGTTTATTGTGTAGCCAGCTGTGTTTCTGGCCTTGTTAACTTTAGAAGGCGAGCATTCGCGGACCTTCCAATAACTATTCATAAACACTTTAACTGAAGCTTATTATGTAGCCAGCTGTGTTTCTGGCCTTGTTTACTTTAGAAGGTGAGCGTTCTCGTATCTTCCATAAACTATTCATAAACGCTTTTACCGAGGTTTATTGTGTAGCCATCTGTTTCTGGCCTTGTTTACTTTAGAAGGCGTGCATTCGCGCACCTTCCAACAACTATTCATAAACGCTTCTACCAAGGTTTATTGTGTAGCCAGCTGTGTTTCTGGCCTTGTTTACTTTAGAAGGTGAACGTTCGCGCATCTTCCATAAACTATTCATAAACGCTTCTACCGAGGTTTATTGTGTAACCAGCTGTGTTTCTGGCCTTGTTTACTTTAGAAGGCGAGCGTTCTCGTACCTTCCAAAAACTATTCATAAACGCTTCTACTGAAGCTTATTATGTAACCAGCTGTGTTCTGGCCTTGTTTACTTTAGAAGGCGAACGTTCTCGTACCTTCCAAAAACTATTCATAAACGCTTCTACTGAAGCTTATTATGTAGCCAGCTGTGTTTCTGGCCTTGTTTACTTTAGAAGGCGAACGTTCGCGCACCTTCCATAAACTATTCATAAACGCTTCTACTGAAGCTTATTATGGAGCCAGCTGTGTTTCTGGCCTTGTTTACTTTAGAAGGTGAACGTTCGCGCATCTTCCATAAACTATTCATAAACGCTTCTACCGAGGTTTATTGTGTAACCAGCTGTGTTTCTGGCCTTGTTTACTTTAGAAGGCGAGCGTTCTCGTACCTTCCAAAAACTATTCATAAACGCTTCTACTGAAGCTTATTATGTAACCAGCTGTGTTCTGGCCTTGTTTACTTTAGAAGGCGAACGTTCTCGTACCTTCCAAAAACTATTCATAAACGCTTCTACTGAAGCTTATTATGTAGCCAGCTGTGTTTCTGGCCTTGTTTGCTTTAGAAGGCGAACGTTTGCGCACCTTCCATAAACTATTCATAAACGCTTCTACCGAGGTTTATTGTGTAGCCAGCTGTGTTTCTGGCCTTGTTTACTTTAGAAGGCGAGCGTTCGCGTAACTCCCATAAACTATTCATAAACGCTTCTACTGAAGCTTATTATGTAGCCAGCTGTGTTTCTGGCCTTGTTTACTTTACAAGGCGAGCGTTCTCGTACCTTCCATAAACTATTCATAAACGCTTCTACCGAGGTTTATTGTGTAGCCAGCTGTGTTTCTGGCCTTGTTTACTTTAGAAGGCGAGCATTCGCGGACCTTCCAATAACTATTCATAAACACTTTAACTGAAGCTTATTATGTAGCCAGCTGTGTTTCTGGCCTTGTTTACTTTAGAAGGTGAGCGTTCTCGTACCTTCCATAAACTATTCATAAACGCTTTTACCGAGGTTTATTGTGTAGCCATCTGTTTCTGGCCTTGTTTACTTTAGAAGGCGTGCATTCGCACACCTTCCAACAACTATTCATAAACGCTTCTACCAAGGTTTATTGTGTAGCCAGCTGTGTTTCTGGCCTTGTTTACTTTAGAAGGCGAGCGTTCTCGTACCTTTCAAAAACTATTCATAAACGCTTCTACTGAAGCTTATTATGTAGCCAGCTGTGTTTCTGGCCTTGTTTACTTTAGAAGGCGAGCGTTCTCGTACCTTACATAAACTATTCATAAACGCTTCTACCGAGGTTTATTGTGTAGCCAGCTGCGTTCTGGCCTTGTTTACGTTAGAAGGCGAACGTTCTCGTACCTTCCAAAAACTATTCATAAACGCTTCTACTGAAGCTTATTATGTAACCAGCTGTGTTTCTGGCCTTGTTTACTTTAGAAGGCGAGCGTTCTCGTACCTTCCAAAAACTATTCATAAACGCTTCTACTGAAGCTTATTATGTAACCAGCTGTGTTCTGGCCTTGTTTACTTTAGAAGGCGAACGTTCTCGTACCTTCCAAAAACTATTCATAAACGCTTCTACTGAAGCTTATTATGTAGCCAGCTGTGTTTCTGGCCTTGTTTACTTTAGAAGGCGAACGTTTGCGCACCTTCCATAAACTATTCATAAACGCTTCTACCGAGGTTTATTGTGTAGCCAGCTGTGTTTCTGGCCTTGTTTACTTTAGATTGTGTAGCCAGCTGTGTTTCTGGCCTTGTTTACTTTAGAAGGCGAGCGTTCGCGTAACTCCCATAAACTATTCATAAACGCTTCTACTGAAGCTTATTATGTAGCCAGCTGTGTTTCTGGCCTTGTTTACTTTACAAGGCGAGCGTTCTCGTACCTTCCATAAACTATTCATAAACGCTTCTACCGAGGTTTATTGTGTAGCCAGCTGTGTTTCTGGCCTTGTTAACTTTAGAAGGCGAGCATTCGCGGACCTTCCAATAACTATTCATAAACACTTTAACTGAAGCTTATTATGTAGCCAACTGTGTTTCTGGCCTTGTTTACTTTAGAAGGTGAGCGTTCTCGTATCTTCCATAAACTATTCATAAACGCTTTTACCGAGGTTTATTGTGTAGCCATCTGTTTCTGGCCTTGTTTACTTTAGAAGGCGTGCATTCGCGCACCTTCCAACAACTATTCATAAACGCTTCTACCAAGGTTTATTGTGTAGCCAGCTGTGTTTCTGGCCTTGTTTACTTTAGAAGGCGAGCGTTCTCGTACCTTTCAAAAACTATTCATAAACGCTTCTACTGAAGCTTATTATGTAGCCAGCTGTGTTTCTGGCCTTGTTTACTTTAGAAGGCGAGCGTTCTCGTACCTTACATAAACTATTCATAAACGCTTCTACCGAGGTTTATTGTGTAGCCAGCTGCGTTCTGGCCTTGTTTACGTTAGAAGGCGAACGTTCTCGTACCTTCCAAAAACTATTCATAAACGCTTCTACTGAAGCTTATTATGTAACCAGCTGTGTTTCTGGCCTTGTTTACTTTAGAAGGCGAGCGTTCTCGTACCTTCCAAAAACTATTCATAAACGCTTCTACTGAAGCTTATTATGTAACCAGCTGTGTTCTGGCCTTGTTTACTTTAGAAGGCGAACGTTCTCGTACCTTCCAAAAACTATTCATAAACGCTTCTACTGAAGCTTATTATGTAGCCAGCTGTGTTTCTGGCCTTGTTTACTTTAGAAGGCGAACGTTTGCGCACCTTCCATAAACTATTCATAAACGCTTCTACCGAGGTTTATTGTGTAGCCAGCTGTGTTTCTGGCCTTGTTTACTTTAGAAGGCGAGCGTTCGCGTAACTCCCATAAACTATTCATAAACGCTTCTACTGAAGCTTATTATGTAGCCAGCTGTGTTTCTGGCCTTGTTTACTTTACAAGGCGAGCGTTCTCGTACCTTCCATAAACTATTCATAAACGCTTCTACCGAGGTTTATTGTGTAGCCAGCTGTGTTTCTGGCCTTGTTTACTTTAGAAGGCGAGCATTCGCGGACCTTCCAATAACTATTCATAAACACTTTAACTGAAGCTTATTATGTAGCCAGCTGTGTTTCTGGCCTTGTTTACTTTAGAAGGCGAGCATTCGCGGACCTTCCAATAACTATTCATAAACACTTTAACTGAAGCTTATTATGTAGCCAGCTGTGTTTCTGGCCTTGTTTACTTTAGAAGGTGAGCGTTCTCGTATCTTCCATAAACTATTCATAAACGCTTTTACCGAGGTTTATTGTGTAGCCATCTGTTTCTGGCCTTGTTTACTTTAGAAGGCGTGCATTCGCGCACCTTCCAACAACTATTCATAAACGCTTCTACCAAGGTTTATTGTGTAGCCAGCTGTGTTTCTGGCCTTGTTTACTTTAGAAGGTGAACGTTCGCGCATCTTCCATAAACTATTCATAAACGCTTCTACCGAGGTTTATTGTGTAACCAGCTGTGTTTCTGGCCTTGTTTACTTTAGAAGGCGAGCGTTCTCGTACCTTCCAAAAACTATTCATAAACGCTTCTACTGAAGCTTATTATGTAACCAGCTGTGTTCTGGCCTTGTTTACTTTAGAAGGCGAACGTTCTCGTACCTTCCAAAAACTATTCATAAACGCTTCTACTGAAGCTTATTATGTAGCCAGCTGTGTTTCTGGCCTTGTTTACTTTAGAAGGCGAACGTTCGCGCACCTTCCATAAACTATTCATAAACGCTTCTACTGAAGCTTATTATGGAGCCAGCTGTGTTTCTGGCCTTGTTTACTTTAGAAGGTGAACGTTCGCGCATCTTCCATAAACTATTCATAAACGCTTCTACCGAGGTTTATTGTGTAACCAGCTGTGTTTCTGGCCTTGTTTACTTTAGAAGGCGAGCGTTCTCGTACCTTCCAAAAACTATTCATAAACGCTTCTACTGAAGCTTATTATGTAACCAGCTGTGTTCTGGCCTTGTTTACTTTAGAAGGCGAACGTTCTCGTACCTTCCAAAAACTATTCATAAACGCTTCTACTGAAGCTTATTATGTAGCCAGCTGTGTTTCTGGCCTTGTTTACTTTAGAAGGCGAACGTTTGCGCACCTTCCATAAACTATTCATAAACGCTTCTACCGA
>JBBPBX010044330.1:0-27505 GCA_038048925.1 Garcialebias charrua | reverse complement strand
AACCTATAAGGTTCCTGTACAAGGTTCCCAATAAACTGCGCAAACAGCTTAAACTAAACAAAGGCATCCTAACTCGTGCCCATGGACGGACGTCCACACCTGTGCGCGTGGTCCCTCATGACCACAGGGGGGTGATGTTAGGTCATGCCCATGTCAAGGACAAAGATTTCAATAACCCCACAAACGACAAAGATCTCGCAAACTCAAAGACTTCATGGGAAAATAAGGTCGTCCAAGCACAGGATAGTAAATAAACTAAACAGTTTAAACTATACTAGTTGCGAAAAGAAACCGTTCCAACTAGAACTTAGAAACGCTAAGCATAAAACCCACAACAAAAACTAACCTTAACAACCGTTTAAATCTGCAGGATTTAATTGACATCGGTTATAAAGCTAAGAACTGTTTTTCTTGTGTGTGACACGTTGGAATCTGACGACCAGAGTGAGTTTGACGTAGTGAAACGTTGTTTTTAGTTGCTTAATTGCTACTTTTGTGTTATTGAAGTTGTTATTGTTTTCTGAACACTCCCAGCCAAAAGAGGTTTTGATTGTTGATAAGTTGAAGACTTAAATGGATTTTAACTATGCCAACATGCTGTTCATTTTGTTAAAGATCTCAATCTTTGAAGAGTCATTGTAGATTAATACTACTTAAGGTACTATAATCTACACTGATCTCCCAATCATTTAGGTAGAACCGATTCGATCGTTTCTATTCTAGATCTATTCATTTTGATGAGTCTCGCCATAGACTTCAAAATTTATAGGGAATACCAAATCTTGCGTCGTTCGTCTAAAAGACAACAGACATTTAGACCAAACTAGTTTTCATTTTTTTTATTTTAGTTTAACCTAAACTAAATAATGAATGGAGGAATAGTTTGAATGAAGAGGCCTTCGTTACAGAAGCCCTCCACATTTCTATAGGTATAGATCCCTATATCTGATTTTTACAGCATTGATCCACCCCTTAATTGGTAATTTTAGCTGATCTAATCCATGATAGCTTACATACCAGGTGCATATAGGTAGGGCCTAATGTAAAATCCCAATCATAAGCCCACCTAAAACCACATAATTGCATGACACATTGAACCAGGGTGGCACCGACTGGAAGCCATCCAGCCTGCAACCTTCGATGTGGGGACCTGCTGATCCAACGTTGGTCTTCAACCTTCATCCAAGGCCCGCCTCCTCTGCTTCAATCGAGGGATCCCCTCTACATGCTGATTAAAAACCATTCTTGCTGATGAAATCAATAACCCCCATCGTTGTGGATTTACCGTTGTGGATTATAAGACTTTGTTTTCCAAAGGATCACAGACTCAGTTTTCCATGGGTTAACAGACTATGTTTTCCAAAGGATTGAAAGCTTACCGCAAAGGGATTACCTACGAACAGTATGGAATTTCCAAAAACATTATGGGAGTATAATTTTGACTTTTTTTGACTTTTTTTTTTCCAATTGCTGGATTACATAGAGGTCAGAGACATTCGGTGGTATCCTTTCATGTTGGAACTCATCTCCAAGGACAGGCGATGACTTCCAAAAAGGGGGACTGTAGTGATACACCTAACCTCTGATATTTTAGGCTTGACCTTCAAGTACACCTCTCTGCATCTCTTTGAAACTCTAAGTGTTACACCTTCTTGAAGCCCTCAAGGAGACGATTGGACACTTATATTGGTTAACAATTATTATGAATTAATGGACACTAATTAATCAGATTGAACTTTCTCTTTAATGTGTGTTAATTCAGAATTGATCAACAGTATATTTTTGTCATTTAATGATGATTTTACTAAGCTGGTATATTTTAAATATGACAAAGTTAAGAGAACATCTCAGAATGATCGTGCTTTAAACTGTCTGCTCTATGCAGAATAAGTGTCTAAAGTTGAATGAACAATCCTTCGTATTTGTTTGAACTGTTTTTGTTTCGAAGGAAAAGTGTTAGACATAGCTTGCTTTCGGTCTCCCGTCCTTTCTAAAAACAATGAATCTGTTCTCAAAACAAGTTACATTGCTTGTGTAGTGGACATGACCTTGTCCACTTTTAAGACACCTGTGTACTTTTGAACTGTCCAGTGATGACCTTTACTGACCTCTCAGTAAAGCAGGACATTTAACACAATTATTCCATTAGTTATAATCTGAGGACATATAGTCACTAAAAGAGACTATTTCTATATCTTGATTTTATTCTAATGTAATCAAGAATAACTTTTCTCATTTTCATGATATGTGCTTTTATGCTGTGTTATTCTGAAATGTGTTAATTACTGTCTTCACTGCTGTGTTTAAAGGTGAAGCCTTCGGGTCACAGAGACCGGACGGTTTTGTTTAGAAACTCAGAGACAGTCTGATGAGCAGGGCTCCAGCGTTATCTGTCTTTTTTCCTAAACATTTCTCTCTGCTGCTGGCTTGTAACCTTGGGTTTGATAAAGCAAGTGAACTCCTCTCTGTGTTCCTGCTTTTAAGTTCTAAACTGTGCGAGAACGCTTCAGAGTTGCTGGGAACTTCCAAAGAGATGTGAACTTTCCCAAGAGCTGGACACGTGTGGTCAAGAGCTAACGACCGGCGTCTTCAGCTAAGGACTGATAACAGGCTGTTATGAGTCTACTTCGAACAAGCCGAGCTCAAAAACTTTGTTTATTCCCTCCTGGAATAAGTTTATCTTGAAGTCAGAGGCCTGAAGCTGACATATTCTCTGATGACCAACGCGGAAGCCAGGAGACGTTGAAACGTAAACTAAAACCAGTTTTGGACGTGCTGAGACTAAAGGACTCTGTGCATCTGAAGGCTGGTGTCTTCCCTCTCAGATGTAAAGGGGTTAAAGGGGGGGTCAGTTTAATACTGACCTCCTTTTTACCTTAATTTACTTATTCAGATTGAATAGTAAATGTTCACGGATTCTCTTCTTTTTCAGTTTATTCAATATTTCTGTGATCTTTATGATGGATAAATAAACAGAGCCATTAAGTGACAATGGACACGTTAACTTAGTTTGATATGTCAAAGAGACACTATCATTTATTTAAAATAAATCAACTAAATTAACACCATTACACTTGATTGACATGATTTCACTTTCTTTCAATTCAAATACGTCAGCACACTTAAATTTAACACAACAGACATAAATATTAGATGTTAAGCATATTTAGTCTGTGGGCTCTTTTAGCTTAAAAATATAGTTTCCAGCTTAGGTTGAGAGGGAAAAGAAATAGGAGGAAAGAATTAAGAAGAACATTATCCTGAGCATGAGACCAGAGTGACACTTCCCATCAGACTTCTGCTAAAATCCAGGTACGTTTTGTAAACAGCTCCTTTACCTTTTGACGACAGCCCGGTAAGAGGGAAGACACCAGCCTTCAGATGCACAGAGTCCTTTAGTCTCAGCACGTCCAAAACTGGTTTTAGTTTACGTTTCAACGTCTCCTGGCTTCCGCGTTGGTCATCAGAGAATATGTCAGCTTCAGGCCTCTGACTTCAAGATAAACTTATTCCAGGAGGGAATAAACAAAGTTTTTGAGCTCGGCTTGTTCGAAGTAGACTCATAACAGCCTGTTATCAGTCCTTAGCTGAAGACGCCGGTCGTTAGCTCTTGACCACACGTGTCCAGCTCTTGGGAAAGTTCACATCTCTTTGGAAGTTCCCAGCAACTCTCTGGCGCGTTCTCGCACAGTTTAGGACTTAAAGCAGGAACACAGAGAGGAGTTCACTTGCTTTATCAAACCCAAGGTTACAAGCCAGCAGCAGAGAGAAATGTTTAGGAAAAAAGACAGATAACGCTGGAGCCCTGCTCATCAGACTGTCTCTGAGTTTCTAAACAAAACCGTCCGGTCTCTGTGACCCGAAGGCTTCACCTTTAAACACAGCAGTGAAGACAGTAATTAACACATTTCAGAATAACACAGCATAAAAGCACATATCATGAAAATGAGAAAAGTTATTCTTGATTACATTAGAATAAAATCAAGATATAGAAATAGTCTCTTTTAGTGACTATATGTCCTCAGATTATAACTAATGGAATAATTGTGTTAAATGTCCTGCTTTACTGAGAGGTCAGTAAAGGTCATCACTGGACAGTTCAAAAGTACACAGGTGTCTTAAAAGTGGACAAGGTCATGTCCACTACACTTGTTCACATGCACCTGCATCTTCTCACGTATGTTTTCTATGTTTTGTCTACCCTATCATCTGTCACTCAAACTCACTCACTTGCAAAGTCACTCCTTCTCTAGTGATGGACAGCCAATCAGCAGGAAGTATGTGACTAAGTCACACCCCCTCCTTAAAAGGGCACTTCCTGCATTTTTGGCTTTAGTGCTTTGGGAGAACTAAGTCAACCTGCTCTCTCCTCTGGGAAAGCTGGAGACGTTCCGGTCATGTGTCAACTCGACCCACGTTTCAGCTGGAATCATAGTAAAGCCTTACTGTGATCCTTTCACTCATTTCTGGAAGAATTTGTTTTCTGAAGTTTTACTTTGAAAGTTCAGCCAGTGCGATTGGGGCCTGTTCCTGCCGGTGAAAGCGTGCTCCTGGCTCGTCTGATCCAGTCATACACGCACGAAGTCGACTGGACCTCAACGGGACAACACAGTCCGTTGGTGTCCACAAACTTCTCTGTCCTCACCTCCAAGGGACTATCGTCACCAGGTAAAGAGGCTTTGTTTGTATGCTGCACGTGTCGGAGGTACAGCCGGATCCGTATGGGAAGGTGCCACTCTGGTTGTTTCAAATAATTAATTTCCGTTAACTTAGCTTCATCTTCTTCCTCCTATTTCTTCTTTTCATAAGCTATTAATCTGTCAAGTAATGTGCCAACAGTTTAAGTTCCTAATTGTCTGTTTGTTTTAATTTGAATTCTTGTCAACGTAGTTATTAAATCAGAGCTAATATCGATACAAATGTTTAATGTAATTTTGTGATAGTTTCAATAAAAGGTCTATTTTCTGGTAGACCAACATAAGTTGGATTCCCTTGTGAAATTACATTTTTCCTAATTACAGTAAAAGCAATTTAATATCGGAAAAAGGAAGAACTCGCGCATTGGTGGCAGTTTGTGCAAGATTAAAGTCTGCTCATAAACTGCGCATCTACAATAATGGTGGCTCAGTAAGTGTTTAAATACATTACCCCACACCATTATTTCATTACACATGTTCACTCAGGCCCAGGAGGAGGCCTGAACAGAATTAGGTCGGAATAGATAAGAAGCCGCAAGGAGTGTTTTGTTGCAAAGAGCTGGGGCTTCTTATCAAGAAGAAAGAAAATAGTTTTTAAAGTATTTAAATCTCATACAGAACTGATCAAACATATAAATGTAATCTTTTATTGAATAGCGATAAAATCATAGCATTTTGAATCATGATGCAGACACACGAAGACACACGAATAACAGACCTCATATTTACCTAAATATACAGCCTCTCCCTAAACCAGCGTGTGCACGTACGCGCATACACACATGCGCACACAGTCACTCACACATGTGCACACGCCCACACACATAAGCACACATAGAACCAAACACATGCACATGCGAAGGCCTCAGAGGGCTTTCGCCAGATAAGGAAGGTGCAACTCTGACACACACACACACAAAACAAGAACATGCAGACTTCTCACTAGCAGGGAGCAGCTGCAGATTTGAGCTGGTTTTTGCTGTAAAAAAAAAAAAGGTTTGGAGCTTTTAGCAAAGTAATAAATCTATTATCTAAAACAAAAATAAACAGACATGCAATGATTATGTGAAATGTGTATCCTATGATTAACTGGAGATATATGACTGAATAGTATGATTAAAGTGTATGTTCTAGTATGTTTTGTAAAATTCACAGCACGCTAAAAGGTGTTCTTCCACAAATGTAGGTAAAGGTTGAAGAAAAGTAGGTGAAAGGTGACCAGAGTTGTTCATGCGAAGGGAGGGCTGAGAGCTGAACAGCTGTCGGAAGTCATGATCTCACCAGCTACTAAATAAGGATTTAGGAATTTATGTCACCAAACTCTGTCCAGAGGGTGGACGAGGTGTAAAAAGTTACCTCACCACAGACCAATAAAGCCCTATCAAAATGATGTAACTTTCTGAGGAGGGGAACTGAAGCCCCCTCTCTGGGCTATAAAAAAGTTGTGGAAGAGAAGAGAATTTGCCGAGTTGCTGAGTTTCTGAAGTCATGAAGAGACCTTTGGATATTTTTGGACATTTCTGAAAAGACCTGGGACAAAAGAAGAAATGGATTTAATTCGAAGAGTTTTTCTCCTGGACAAAAGGAGTACTCTTATGCAGCCCGAATTAGCTATTATTTCATTTTTCTTCAAGATGAGAGAAGTCCTGGGACTTGGAGTAAAAACTTCCCTTCTTGCTAGGAGCGAAGGATTATTTCCCTTTTCCACACTGGACATAGTCACGAGGCTTATTTTCCATAAGAGAGGTAAGGGATACTCGACAGAATTTGTTCATCTAAATTTATAGCAAGATTAAAAGTATTATGAACAACAAAAAGCCTCTTTCTGCATAAAGAAAAGTCAGTCACAAGGATAACTTTGTTTGGTGAAAAATTAAATGAATTTTAGGAAAGCTGAGCGCCGACGGACCGCCGCGAGGCTGTTTACGTAGATGGGAACACGGTGTACTTTCTTTTTTTCTACCTGCTTCGAAGGGCTTCTTCATTAGCACCGCAGAACCAATGATGGATTAAAAGCTGCTTTTTTGTGGAATACTATTTTTCCTGATCTGAAAATATTTTTTGTGGAACAAAATAATAATAATAATAATAATGAATTCAATTTATAACGCACTTTTCATTAGTGAAAATCTCAAAGTGCTACACACATTGAATGCTACACACATTCATACACCGGTAGCGGCAGACTACCATGCAAGGTGCATTCCAGTCCTACCGGGAGCAACTCGGGGTTAAGTGTCTTGCCCAAGGACACAACAACACATGGTGTGAGGAACCGGGATTCGAACCGCCAATCTTCCGATTGGGGGACGACTGCCATTACCACTACGCCACGGCCGCCACGGCGGCCCCAAAACAACATCTCTTGATTAGATTCAACAATAATTATGGAATACAATTTGCTGAAGTTGCTGAAGTCATGAAGAATTATTTGAATTTGCTGGATACTTTAAGAAGATTGGATTAATTCAAAAAGAGTTTTCTCCTGGACAAAAGGAGTGCTCTTTGCGGCATCGGGATCTGCTCTGACGGGTCTTGGCTTATCAGCTTGTTTAAGCTAAGGGAACACCGCTTCTGAAGCCCTGTTTGTCAGTACCGCAGAACAGATGATGGAAAATGCAACAGTTTTGATGGATTAAAACTGGGATTTTTAACACAACAGAATTACCTGGAGGTTTTTCTGTGGGATTAAAAATAAAGAAGATTTCTTCAATCTACTGGAGTAGATAAAAGCTGCTTTTGCAGAAATGCAAGACCCCAGCCTTGGAAAAACTGATTGTTTTGAGCTAAGGGAACACCGCTTCGAAAGTTTTGTTCATCAACGCCGCACAACAGGTCTTGAATAGATTAAAGCCTGAATTACCAATTCCTCCTTTCTGTTAGGATTAAAAACACAAGCTCTTCCTGGTGGGATTAAACAAAGATTTGTCCAGTCTGCTAGAGTGCAGACTTCTGACTGGAGTACAACAGAATCACCTGGAGGTTTTTCTGTAGAGAAACAACAAGATTTCCTGATGGGATTATAAAACAAAGTTTCCTGGAGGATTAAAAACACAAGCTTTTCCTATGTGGGATTAAAACAAAGAAGATTTCTTTAATCCATTGGAGTAAAAATCCCTGACCGATCACAACGAGACTACATATGGGATTATAAAACAAGTTTTCCTGGTGGAAATAAAAACACAAATTGGAACACAACAAGATTACCTGGATGGATTAAACATATTCAATTGGAATCAGATTATTGTAGAATAAACCAACATTTTTGGAGATTATACAAATTATTCATTGGATTGCAACTCAATTCAATTGAGCTGAAAACATCTTAAAGCCTAGCGTGTGGAAGACACCTTTGGTGAGTTGTTGAAACATTTAACTCTCTGAAATGCCAATAATTTAACCTGATGAAATCTTTTCTGTAGTAAGAAGTGCTTATGCTGTTACCCCCTGCAACTATTAATTAAAGAAACATAAAACGTACAAATTTGGATTTTTCCTTGACTCATCTTGATATTAAATAATGGAAAACTTGGTTCAAAGATAATAATAATATCATTGGAGGTTTTGAATGGTTTTATTAGCTGCAAGAGTAAAGCAATACCCTGGAACCTTATTTTCCTGGGTTCTAAAGCTAACCAGGCGGATAACAATTGCTATCTACAAGAGGTATAGCTGTCGTTAAAGCATGTTTCTCCGTGAGGTATGATCTAACTCCATACTGCTAAGTGGGTCCATTTACGGAGTGAAACAAGGATATGACGTGCAGATCGGAGACAGTAAACAGTCTGGGTGAATTACCTCGTCTCAGCCTTAATCCTAACTAATCTGGAGACATATTGGGTAATACTTGTGTGCAGGGATAAAAGTTCAGGACCCGTTACCGGAGTGGGCTGGAGTAAGGATATGTTGCAAGGTCCTTCGGCTGCCTCACTCGCGTAGAATTGACAAACATTATTCAATAATGTGACTGTTAAGCTTTAAGAGTAGCTGGCTCTCAAGTTTTTTGCAGTGAAGCTGTGATCTCTTAGCAGTAAAAAGGAGTCCTGCATGAATAAAGAGTCTCTCACAAGCTGCAGATGCTGGAAGACTTGTGTTGACTTTGAGTGACAACCGCTTGATTTGAGGAAAAGAGTGCAACAGATCCATACCGCTAGTAGATGAACATGAAAGATACCTCTCCAACTCTCTTGATTTTCTGCTCTTAAGATACAAGATACTAAGGATGTGCCGATCGATCGGTAACCGATCAATCGGCACCGATAATCATTAAAGCGGATGTGATCGGCTTTTGCCTTCAATTACCGATCACAGAGCCTGTGATGCGAAGTTTGCTAACTGCAAAACGTGCGACGAAAAAGTACCTTGTGGAAGAATTTCAACGAAGTCCTTCAACACAACAAACCTAATTCGTCATTAAAATGTTTTAATACGTTTTAATAACTTACCAAAAGCCGTCTGCCAGCGCCGCCATAAGCAACACCTGTTAGCATGTAGCCCCACCGAGTAGCCCCACCGAGTCCGCTCCGCTGCGCAGTTACGGGCAGTCCAGTTTAGCTGCGGCTTCAAAAAGGCTGTCGGCTTTGTTATTCCAAGTTAGCTGGGTGTCCCCCGATATCTTCTGCTTCCAGTCCGACATCGAGGCGAGCTCCAGGAACCTCTGATCGCACAAAGCCGGCTGTCTGCGGCAGCTCTGGTTTAGCATGTTAGCCTTAGCTCATACCATGAGCTGCTGGTCTCGCGCGGCGCTGTAGGAGCGCTCGGCGGAGCGATCGCGGCTGCTGCTCCAGTCCTGAGACATTCACAGAGTTCAGGGAGTGTTTCCAGTTAATTTATCCGTATGAGGCATCCTCTTATGGGAGAAACAGTCCTCCAAAAGCCGAGTGCCGAGTGTGGAACTAATGAATGTAAAATGGCGGAGGCGGTATTTCCTGGTTCTTCTTCTTCTTCTATAGAGTTGAATGGCGGTTGGCGAACTCATATTAAGCGCATTACCGCCACCTGGTTCCCGCAGGAAGTTGTTCAAAAAAGCACGAAATTATTTAAAAATAATAATAATGATACTTTACGTATTTATAAAGCCATTTGTAAAAACAGCCAACAGTGCAGCTTTAAGTAGCAAATGGGGTATTTTAGTTTTTTATATGAAGTAATAGATGTGTTTTTTTTTTAAACAATAAAAAACCTTTTTTTTTAATTGAAAGTTAGTAAGGTAAACATTTTTCTTTGATAATGCAGTTGATAATTACTTTTATTTACTTTGTTCTCTGAAATAAATTAGTAAAAATATGTTTTTGTCTGAATTATGGTGATTTTATGGTTCTGAAAATAACATGAGTGCTGCTTCTGGCTACAAGATCTGAAAAGTTTTCAGATCTTGTAGCCAGAAGCAGCACTCATAAATTACAGGTAAGCCATTTGATCGGTGATCGGTGATCGGTTTATGTGATCGGCTCACATATAGGCAATCGGTAATTGTGATCTGTATCTGTGATCGTCACACATAGGTGATCGGTATCGGTATCGGTTTTAAAAAACCTGATCGGCATATCCCTACAAGATACAAGAGATTTTTATTAACATTGCACCAGTTAACCAATACAACGTGATGATGTATACACAGTCGTCCAGAAGAGGGAGAGAATGTAAAGCTGCAGCATATTCAAACACATGACATGTTCTTCTGCGCGGCCGCTCTCATCCGTCTCCGGATGAAGGTCAAACAGATATGGAAAAAGGAAAAACACAATAGGTATCATTTGTGATATTCAAAAAAAGAATCTATCAAAGATTGCCTTAAGACACTCTATGATAAAGTCCCAAAAACTCTATCAGCAATAAGCACAACCAGACAAGACATTGTTGCAGTTTTGACGACATGCAAGGAGATCAAAGAGTCTGTGAGCAACATTCAGATAGCACAGTTCAGCAGTTGTCTCAGCTCGGCGCCTCCGAGCGCACCCACAGAGATCTCTGGGGGGGGGGGGGGGTCAGCAAGGTCTCTCAGCTTCACTCCAGGAGAATAGTTTCCAGCAGACAGCCTTCTTCTTTTTTCAAGGTCGTGCGGAAACCAGATTAGATAGTTCTTTTGTTTATCTTCAATCCAGGCCACAGTGTTCTTTTTGACTGCAGCCTTCCAAGTCCAGGTGCTGTTCAGGTCCAAAATCGCCGAATCATATGAGGTTCCGAACTACGAACCCCCATCTGTGCCCTGATTGAGGCCGGGCGGCTGTAAACGAGTTCCAAAGCGCACCGCAGGTCCGCGGTGGTCTACCGCCGCTCCCATCGTGCGGTTCAGTTCGTACAACAGCTGGGATGAGGAGCTCACAGCCCGGATCAGAGAATCTTGCTGATCAGGAAGTTTGGCCAGCGCGCCGATAGCCGCCGAAGCCTTCCTGAGCTTCCAGTAGCAGACAGCTCCGCTTACGCCAAAAAACAGAGCAGCTGCCACCAATATCCCAATAATCCACAAATCTTCCACGTCTTCGACAGACAAGACACATGGGTTGCCACTGTCCCCACGAGTCCATCATGTATCCGACAGCGTGCGTGTCAGAGGGGCAGACCGCTTCTCCTGGCCCGGTCCGCTTCGTGGAAAAAATCTTATCTATGGAGGAAACAGCCCAATTTATTAAATCCATCGCAAATTGGTTCGACTGAGCGCTGAAGAGTCACAGACGAGACAAAAAGCAAGCAGGGAGGAGGAAAACTTAGGGAGGGTAGGAGCAAAAAGATATGCGACTTGCTTTGCCGAGAGCGGAAGTAGGAATGGAATGGATCCAAAGAAGTTTTCTTCATCAGAGTGGCTGCTGTTTGTGCTGCTGTCATCATCAGCGTTAGTGTCCAAGTGATCCTTGATGTAGTTGAGACCTTTAAAAACATTTTTGCAAAGAATTACTTCTGTACACTTATGCATTATTTATAGTACATGTATGTAATGTTTTGTTATGTGCACACACACACACACACACTGATGTTTTTATATTTACCAGATTTTAAGATGTTCTCATCTGTAGTCCAGTTTGTTTTGAATTTAGGTAGGAGTATAGCTGCAGCAATGAGCTCAGGTTCTTTCATCATCTCAGCAAAACATTTCTGAATCCCATCCAGCAGAGCATCGATGAGAGGTGCACACACTTTGCAAGATGATACCAGCTTCTTCCTTGTCTTGCAACTGGTGTAGTTTTGGCAGGAGGAAGCCCATGTGCACAGATGATTCTCACACTCTTCATCGGTGGCTCATCAGAAGAGGAGGATTTTCACTTCTTGTTGGAATCTACCAACTCAGTATATTTCATCAAGTTGTTCGGGTGGATCCTCTGTTCACAAAAATAAATAAATAAATAAAACAGAATAAGAATATACAATCCACACATCAAACATTTCAGATAAACCTATTACATTTTCAAAGACATGCCAAATAGTTGAGTTAATAATAATAATAATTATGATTATCTAGTTTAATAATTTACTCTCATGAATTCAACGACCGGGTAACCCAGAGAGTTTATAATACCACATTGTAAAGGGAAAGAGGCCCGTGGGATTAATAGTATAATACTGTGACGTTTATGTATTTTTGTTTGTTTCTTACTAGGCCTGTATGAATCAATTATGTTCCATTAAGACAGACTTATTGGAGGTTTGTGACTTTAAAAATCTGAGGGGACTGTCAATATGTGTAGCTACATCTTACCACCAACCGTCCCAACATGTAGCAAACCGTTTGTTTTTAGCTAAATTAGCGTGTTGCTAATGTGTGCTCACACAGAGCGTGAACACGTTTTTAGCAATACATAGCATAACATTTAATAGTCACGTCATACACAGTTTTAAAGTTATGCATGCTGTTGAAATAGAGCTGACATCATTACACAAAAAAGTAAAAAATAAAAGCAAACTTACTGTACGTGTTTTCTCAAATTTGACGTCGAGTTCATATAGGCTGAAATATCTACAAGTTTTGGCAGACACAGCTGACATCGCATGATGTAACTGTTCTTTTTAGAAGACTGTAAGGTGAACATTGCTCGTATGTGAGGCCAGGGGTGCTCTGACTCCTCTTCGCCAGCTTCTTCTGACACCATTCTTTTAGGAACCGTGTGTCTTTCTGTCTCTCATCAACCGGGTCCAGAATCTCCGACGTCACTCAACATGGCCCGCGTGGAGAGTTTGTTGTGGTCACATGACTGGCTTCACTTGATTGGTTACATGTCAGGTGACGATAAGTTTTTTGAATGTCCAGAGGACCAGACTTAGCTTTTTTAGATTTTTCTACCTGGATTATTGAGCATAGGGTATTTTCCTTAACCCTTAGATGCATAAGTGGGGTCAAAAATGACCCCGAGGGTTGTTATTCTTCAAAAACTCTGAAACTAAAAGTTTTTACTCTTCCATATTCCAGGTATTCCTCATAAAACATGTTTGTGACTTCAAGCCATTTGAATTTTTTAAAATGTTTTTATACATTTTCAGAAATTGCAGTTTTTGTGTCACTACCCCAGTTTTTCATGAGTGGGGTCAAAAATGACCCCAAGCATTTCCTATAGAATCTCAAGGGTTTTCTTTGGGAACCTTTGATTCTTACCAACTGTGACTGTCAAGATACATTTTCTGTCTCATTTACACATCTGAGACATGCAGTCTCACCACAAGGAGGTCAGTTTGACACAACAGCATACAAAGTACATGTATTATCTGCATTTACCAACTCCATGACTTTAAGGTAAACGTAAGAAGATACGTTGGCCAAATCCTAAACGATTCCTGTGTACCGTCTTCTCTCAGCTGCGCGAACAGCTTAAACTAAACGGTGGCATCCTAACTTGTGCCCATGGACGGACGTCCTCACCTGTGTTCGTGGTCCCCCATGACCAAAGGGGGGTGATGTTAGGCCATGCCAAGGACAAAGATTTGAATGTACACCTCAGAAACACTTTTGCTTTCGCCCAGAAAAACCTGGAAAAATCCGCTGAAGGACGTAAGGCGTACTACGACCAGAAGGCCTCTCATAAGCCGCTTACGCATTGGCCGGCCCTCCCCGGCTCTCCCAGCTTCTAACCCGGGTTCGGCGTCTTCGCATTTACCTTTTCCGCCCGGGATCCACCCTTGTTCTGGAACCATCTTCACCGTGGTTCTTATCGGGCCGAGCCCGACAGGGCTAGTTTCAGCTCTCATTTGATTCGTTGTTTGCAGCAGGGGCGGGACTCATTCAAACAACCTCAGCGCGAGGGTTGAATTTCATTCAAATTTAACTACAGAAACGAGAAACCCCTAAAACAATTGTTAGCTGAATTAGTGTTTCTGAGTTAAATTTTTGTTAATAACTGATCACAAATCAGCTTATGTTACAACGTAAATAACACGAAGCGCACACCCATTTCCGCCTTTCAGCGCGACCTGAATGTCATTAAACAGCATTAAACAATAACTAATATTGTCTAACTGTTGCGCGCAGCCAGGGTTTTAAAATATAACGAATAATCTCTAACTTTTACGTGCAGCTAAAATGTCAGGAGGAGTGATTGCTATATGGGCAAGTTGGACACCTGAAAATTCAGTCTGTTCGGATAGCTCAACGAGTTAATGCGTTATCGTTTTGACCGGGAGAAGTGGGTTCGCTTCCAGCCTGGGACAAAGTTATTTTACTTTTTTTTTCTTTATTCACATTTTCTTTTAAATAAAAAGGAGTTTGTTTGCCAAACAAACTCCTTTTTATTTAAAAGAAAATGTGAATAAAGAAAAAAAAAGTAAAATAACTTTGTCCCAGGCTGGAAGCGAACCCACTTCTCCCGGTCAAAACGATAACGCATTAACTCGTTGAGCTATCCGAACAGACTGAATTTTCAGGTGTCCAACTTGCCCATATAGCAATCACTCCTCCTGACATTTTAGCTGCACGTAAAAGTTAGAGATTATTCGTTATATTTTAAAACCCTGGCTGCGCGCAACAGTTAGACAATATTAGTTATTGTTTAATGCTGTTTAATGACATTCAGGTCGCGCTGAAAGGCGGAAATGGGTGTGCGCTTCGTGTTATTTACGTTGTAACTAGGGATGTGCCGATCGATCGGAAACCGATCAATCGTCACCGATAATCATTAAAGCGGATGTGATCGGCTTTTGCCTTCAATTACCGATCACAGAGCCTGTGATGCGAAGTTTGCTAACTGCAAAACGTGCGACGAAAAAGTACCTCGTGGAAGAATTTCAACGAAGTCCTTCAACACAACAAACCTAATTCGTCATTAAAATGTTTTAATACGTTTTAATAACTTACCAAAAGCCGTCTGCCAGCGCCCCCATAAGCAACACCTGTTAGCATGTAGCTCCACCGAGTAGCTCCACCGAGTCCGCTCCGCTGCGCAGTTACGGGCAGTCCAGTTTAGCTGCGGCTTCAAAAAGGCTGTCGGCTTTGTTATTCCAAGTTAGCTGGGTGTCCCCCGATATCTTCTGCTTCCAGTCCGACATCGAGGCGAGCTCCAGGAACCTCTGATCGCACAAAGCCGGCTGTCTGCTGCAGGTCCGGTTTAGCATGTTAGCCTTAGCTCATACCATGAGCTGCTGGTCTCGCGCGGCGCTGTAGGAACGCTCGGCGGTGTGATCGCAGCTGCTGCTCCAGTCCTGAGACATTCACAGAGTTCAGAGGAGTGTTTCCAGTTAATTTATCCGTATGAGGCATCCTCTTATGGGAGAAACAGTCCTCCAAAGCCGACTGCCGAGTGTGGAGGTGGTATTTCCTGGTTCTTCTTCTTCTTCTATAGAGTTTAATGGCGGTTGGCGAACTCATATTAAGCGCATTACCGCCACCTGGTTCCCGCAGGAAGTTGTTCAAAAAAGCACGAAATTATTTAAAAAAAATAATAATAATGATACTTTACGTATTTATAAAGCCATTTGTAAAAACAGCCAACAGTGCAGCTTTAAGTAGCAAATGGGGTATTTTAGTTTTTTATATGAAGTAATAGATGTGTTTTTTTTTTAAACAATAAAATACCTTTTTTTATTTATTGAAAGTTAGTAATGTAAACATTTTTCTTTGATAATGCAGTTGATAATTACTTTTATTTACTTTGTTCTCTGAAATAAATTAGTAAAAATAATATTTTTAAAGTTTTTCAGACAAAAACATATTTTTAAAATATGTTTTTGTCTGAATTATGGTGATTTTATGGTTCTGAAAATAACATGAGTGCTGCTTCTGGCTACAAGATCTGAAAAGTTTTCAGATCTTGTAGCCAGAAGCAGCACTCATAAATTACAGGTAAGCCATTTGATCGGTGATCGGTGATCGGTTTATGTGATCGGCTCACATATAGGCAATCGGTTTTTTGATCGGTATCGGTGATCGTCACACATAGGTGATCGGTATCGGTATCGGTTTCAAAAAACCTGATCGGCACATCCCTAGTTGTAACATAAGCTGATTTGTGATCAGTTATTAACAAAAATTAAACGCAGAAACACTAATATATATATATCCAGCTAACAATTTTTTTTTAGCGGAGTCTCCTCTCTTAAAACACGAACACTCCACCCACGTGAAGAGACCACCCCACCCACTTCCAGAGAACTGCCCACCCACTTCAAGGCGGCTTTGCGGCAAATGCGTAATGAACGCGGGTGGCCCAGAGCCACCCAGGGGAGCCCCGGGTCATTGAGGGCTGGCCAATGCAAAAACGGCTAGAATGAACTCCAAGTGGGAGACAGAGTCTGGTACTATATGTTCGCTCCAGCAACCGGGAAAGGAGGGTCCGAGACCGGAACTCTCGCCCGCAAACTAATGCCCAGGTGGACTGGACCTCATCTGATAACAGACAAAGTGTCCTCAGTCGTCTACGAAATCAAAATCAGCAAAGGCCGCAAAGAGCCAATTGCTAAATGGGTACATCGAAATCAGATCAAACCTTACAAGGCGTTCAATGACTCCACAAAAGACAAAGATCTCACAAACTCACCGACTTCATGGGATAATAAGGTCGTCCAAACACAAGTTAGTAAATAAACTAATCAGGTTTAAACTACCATATTTCCCACCCTATAAGTCGCATTGTCCAATTTGAACTTAGAAACGCTAAGCCTAAAACCCACAACAAAAAACTAACCTTAACAACCGTTTAAATCCACGAGATTTAATTTGACCTCGGTCATAAAGTTGAGACCTGTTTTTCTTGTGTGTTGCACTTTGGAATCTGACGACAGGAGTGTGTCGAAGCAGTGAAACGTTGTTTCCTTGTTGTTTAGTCATTACTGTTGTCATTAGTTGAGATATTGTTTGGTTCTGAACACTCCCAGCCAAAAAGGTTTTGTATTAACATTGGTTAATGAATGATATGGATTTAACTATGCCAACATGCAGTTCGTTTTGTTAAATCTCAATCGTCGAAGAGTCAATGTAGTTTAAAGCTACTCAAGGTACCATAAACTACACTGGTCTCACAATTTCTAAATTGAACCGATTCGATCGTTTCTATTCTAGATTGTCTATTCATTTTGATGAGTCTCGCCATAGACTTCAAAATTTATTAGGAATACCAAATCCTACGTCGTTCGTCTAAAAGACAACAGACATTTAGATCAAACTATATTTCATTTTTATTTTAGTTTAACCTAAACTAAGTAATGAATGGAGGAATAGTTTGGAATTAGAGGCCTTCGTTACAGAAGCCCTCCAAAATTTTATAGGTATAGATCCCTATATCTAATTTTACAGAATTGATCCACCCCTTAATTGGTAATTGTAGCTGATCTAAACCATGATAGCTTACATACCAGGTGCATATAGGTAAGGCTAATGTAAAATCCCAATCATAAGCCCACCTAAAAAACCACATAATTGCATGACACATAGAACCAGAGTGGCACTGACTGGAAACCAACCAGCCAACAACCTTCGATGTGGGGACCTGCAGCTCCAACGCTTGGTCTTCAACCTTCATCCAAGGGTCGCCTCCTCTGCGTCAATCGAGGGATCCCCTCTACATGCTGATTATGAAAACAATTGTTGCTGATCAATCAACAAAACTAATCGTTGTGGAATTACCGCTGTGGATTATAAGACTTTGCTTTCCAAGGGATCACAGACTTTGTTTTCCAAGAGTTAACAGACTTTGTTTTCCAAAGGATTAAAAGCTTTTCGCAATGGGATTACCTCCGAACAGTATGGAATTTCCAAAAACTTTATGGGATTATAATTTTTGATTTTTCTTTTCCACTTACTGGATTGCTTCAAGATCAAAGACAGTTCAAGGTTTCCTTTCGTGTTGGACCCCATCCCCAAGGACTGGCGATGGCTTCCAAAAGGGGGGAGATGTAGTGGACCTACCCAGGGTCAAACTAAGGTTTTTGAACTGTCCAGTGATGACCTTTACTGACCTCTCAGTAAAGCAAGACATTTACTACAAAATCATTCCATTAGTTGTAATCTGAGAACATAGTCACCAAAAGAGACTACAGGTAGTCCCCGATTTACGAGCGAGATCCGTCACAACGAGGCGCTCGTAAACCGGAAATCTCGTAATTTGGAACGGCCGCCATTTCGCTCGTAAATCCGGAAATCCGCTCGTAAATTGGAACGGTTTTCGCTAGCGCACCTAAAAACACTCTATTTTCATCTAAAAACTACTTTTGAGTGCATAAAAATGATCGGAAACGTGTGTTTATATGCTTAACTTGCTAACTGAAGTGAAAAAACACATGAAAACTCAGTATTTTTTTCGTTTTTTCCAAAAATGTGCAGCTCGTAAGTCTGGAACCTCGCAGATCAGAGCGCTCGTAAATCGGGGACTACCTGTATTTCTATCTTTGATTTTAGGCTGATGTGATCAAAAGAATAACTTTTGCCATTTTCATGATATATGTTATATGCTGTTATTCTTTAAATATGAAACATCAATGTGTCATTTCTGCAAGTGAAAAGGTGTCAAAGTTCAGCTAAAATGTCAAACTGACTTACACTGAAATTGTTTTTGTCGAGTTTAAGCTAAAACTCTCATCTAGCGTCTGTAAGTCTCTCACTCAGATACTTTTCCTAAACAATTTCCTTCTCTGCGCTGAATTTCACCTTGAATAGTGATAACAAGTGGACCAATGAAAGAGAGACAAGTTTCTCTCCTCTAAAATTCTCTTTTAAGTCCTAAGTTTTGCTGAAACACTGTTGAGTTTGCTGGGAGCTTCAAAAGAGATGTGAACCTTCCCAAAGGGCTGGGGTACGCTTGGTCAAGAGCTAACGACCTTCGTCATCCAGCTGGGACTGATAACTTGCTGTTATGAGTCCACTTCGAATGAGCGTAAGCTCAAACTTTGTTATTCCTTCCTGGAATAATTTATCTTGAGCCAAAAAACCACGATTGCCACGGCTTCTGCCGACGAAAGCGAGTATCACCGACACCGACAAGGTAAACACGTCTGGAGTCCAGCTTGGACTTGCGGGACCGACGACTCGTCAGTCCAAAGCTGATCACAGCTCTTTACCAGAACCGAGGCGGACGTCTTAAGGTAAAGGAGCCGCTGTTTGCTTGCTGGAGGTGTGATGATATCTTAGCTGGACGCGTACGGAAGAGTGTCATCTGGTTTCATAAATGCAAGATAAACTTCCTCTCTTAACCTCCCAATTCTTCTTAAATCTTTCCTCCTCTCCTTTCCCTCAATTCTAAGCTGGAAACTATTTTAAGCTAAAGAGCCCACAGACTAAATATGTTTAACATCCAATATTGAAGTCTGTTGTGTTGAATTTAAGTGTGCTGACGTTTTAAATTACAAGAAAGTGAAATCCTGTCAATCAAGTGTAATGGTGTTAATTTAGTTGATTCATTTTAAATAAATGATAGTGTCTCTTTGACATATCAAGCTAAGTTAACGTGTCCATTGTCACTCTATAGCTCTGTTTATTTATCCATCATAAAGATCACAGAAATATTGGGTAAACTGAAAAAGAAAAGAATCCGTGAAATTACTATTCAATCTGAATAAGTAAATTAATTAAGGTAAAGAGGTCAGTATTAATATTGACCTCCTCATAATCCTTTACACTGTGATAGAATATCATGTTGGTCAACAAAGTAGACACTCAGCTAACTACAACATAATGTTAGTACTTAAGCTAGCTAACATTACACTAGTTTAGTAAGCCAGCTGATATTACTGCATTTGTTGTGTAGAGACTCATTGTATTCATAATTCCATGTAACAAATGCAAACCCGTTAGGTAACCTATTATATATTATTATATTATATATAAATTATTTTAAAAATCTGTATGCCTCTTTTAACACCAAGCCACAATTTACTGAGAAGTTAGTCAGGGCCTACACCTGGGTTTAGCACCATCTCTCCAATAGATGCATGAAAGCAGTTTATCACTGAGAGTATATTAGAAGAGTAGCACGGTGGCGCAACTGGTAGAGCTGCTGCCTCTCAGCGAGCAGGTCCCTGGTTCAAATCTGCGTGCCTTTCTGGGTGGAGTTTGCATGTTCTCTCCGTGCATGCGTGGGTTCCCTCCGGGTACTCCGGTTTCCTCCCACAGACTAAAAACATGCATGTTTGGCTGATTGGTAACTCTAAATTGACCCTAGGTGTGAGTGAGAGAGTGAATGGTGGTTTGTCTCTATGTAGCCCTGTAATGGACTTGCAACCCGTCCAGTGTGTACACTGCCCCACGCACAGTGATTGCTGGACATAGGCACCGGCGACCCCCGTGACCCAAAAATGAAAGAAGCGGGTAAAAGATAATGGATGGATGGATAGTATATTAGAAGAGATGTTGACATGAACAAACATGGAGGGAAGAAAAGTCACAATAAGCAGAGGAAAAGAGTGGAAAAATCTAAGCAAAGAGGAGCTCATGGCCTTCATTGGAGTGACCATTCTTGCACGAAGTGAGAAGAACTGGAATGTACCAATGTGTGTGCTCTTTGGAAGTTTTCTACACAACCCAAGGTACCCTGAACCTACCAACTGACATCACTGAAGCAACTGGAAGATGTGGAGTGACAAAAGTTGCAAACAAGTAACAGGAGAGAGGCACAGAGGGCCAACAGAAGAGAAAGAGTTGCCAGATGTGTCCAAGAAACAAAGACTGCAAAGCCACCAATTGGTGCAGGAAATGCAGTACTACAGTGTGCAATGGTCACAGCAAAAAGCAAAAATTTTGTGACAACTGCGCACAGTGAATAGAGAAAAAGATGTTTGTGTGGGCAGTGGGCACATGTGAGTGTACAGTGTTCTGGTCGTTTGTTGATTCTCTTTTTTGTCCTTCAGAGAGATGGACATTCTAGCAATAATTTTTGAAGATTTTTGATGTTATTTCATGTGAAAAAATGTTATAAAAAGTTATGAATAACCATATTAAATGTCAAATCAGTCTTTTGTTGACCCAAATATAATAAATATAACTACCTTTAACCAAAATTAAAGACATCATTTAAATTCATTGCAAAAACACATTGATTCTAATTGGGGTCATTTTTGACCCCACTCATGGAAGAATGTAGGTATTGGTCATTCATGCATCCTAGGGTTAATAAATGAATATAATAGTCAAATCAGCTGAATTCAAATCATTTCGCAACAGCGGCTCAACAAAACGAGCATGCGCAGCAACAGACATGCAGTGCAGCAAACAGACCTGCATCTCTTTAAAATTTAGGAAGATAAACCACTAAAAATATATATTTGTTAGCTGACATAGTGAAAGTGTGTCTCAGTTTAACTTTTCTTAATAAATGCACTTTGACGGTTAAAACATGGTAAAATGATGCAAACTAGGGCTGAACGATTTTGGAAAATTCATTCAATTCATTCAACCTTTATTTAGTCAGGTAAATCTTTTGAACCTCATGGGCTCATTTACCAAAGCGACCTGCTAAAACTAAAGAACAATGAACAGCAGTGGTAGAATTTCCTTAAACAATAAACAATAAACAAACAAACAATAAACAATAGAAAACAAAAGAGAGAAAAAAACAAAAGAAAGTTTTTTTTTGTTTTTTTTTTAACAAAGTATCAAAAAACTAGCAAAACATTATAAGGTAGACGTATAAAATCAAAGACAGGAACATATCTGCATTGGTTTTTGCCAAAATAATCTAATTGCGATTTTTTTTTCTATAAATTGCGATTGCGATTTAAAATGCGATTATTTACGTTAGGGTTAACATCTGCTCAAAGGGAAATTATTGCTTTTACATCTTTATTGGCTAGACGTATTTTACTTTTACACTGGAAGTCAGATAAATGTCCCTCAACATCCCTCTGGGTGAAAGATGTGTTGTTCTTTTTAAAGCTCGAAAAAATCAAATACACCCTGAGAGGGTCCACACAAAAGTTTTACCAAAAATGGCAATGTTTTCTTTCCTATTTTTCAAACTTGAAAGTTCTGCCTAACTGAAGGTGCCCGCCGTTGTGTTTTGGTTTAAATATCAATATTAGTAGCCATTTCTGTTGTATGTAATATGAGTTTGACTTCGAGTTGAGATTGGGGGGGGAGGGGGGTTGTCGTGTTTTCTTTTTGTTTTTGTTTTAATTGTTATTATTATTATTATTTATTATTATTTTTTTTATTTATTTTTTTTTTTCTTTTTGGGGGATAATATAAAAAGAGGGTTGAAACTGTAATTTTCATCTTTGTGCAATGTTTTGTCAGTATTGTACTCATGATATTGACATGTGTCCATAATAAGTTCAACCCTAATAAAAATAATTATAAAAAAAAAAAAAAATGCGATTATTTTTACTGGTTCTGTATTAATTCATATCACTAACGACACAAGTGTTTTTTTTTAATCAGATAATTAATGCGCTTTTTCACGCAGAACGTTAGCTTGCTGAGCTAGCTGCTAACAGGGCAGCGTCAACAACAGACCTGGTCACATGACCAGCTCACGCTCTGTTTATCTCCCGCAGTCTCGGTGTCTCAGCGTCTAAGCTCAGATACACGTTTACACGAGCTAACTTACCTGAATTTATAACTTTTATGACTTCTGTCGAGCCTGAAGCAACAGTGTTGGAGCGCACGGTCTCCTCCTCCTCCCTGCTGTTTTGCTCGCTCAGCTGAGCTCCTGCTGCTCGGCGCGGCTCACTACCAAGTCACGTGACCAGCTCGCGGTCTCTGTGTTTCAGCCTCTAAGCTCAGATACACGTTTACACGAGCTAACTTACCTGAATTTATAACTTTTATGACTTCTGTCGAGCCTGAAGCAACTGTGTTGGAACGCACAGTCTCCTCCTCCTTGCTCTCTCTGTTTTGCTCCATTCAGAGCTGCGCGCCGCCAGAGCGGCTCACTACTAAGTCACGTGACCAGTCAAATCGCAGCCCGTGCGATTAGAGAATCGCGTTTTAACATATCGCGAGATAATCGCAAATGCGATTAATCGTTCACCCCTAGTTCCTCTATTCAAAAAGGGGGACCGTAGGGTGTGTTCCAACTATAGGGGGATCACACTCTTAAGCCTCCCTGGTAAGGTCTATTCAGGGGTTCTGGAGAGGAGGGTCCGTCGGATAGTCGAACCTCGGATTCAGGAGGAGCAGTGTGGTTTTCGTGCTGGTCGTGGAACACTGGACCAGCTCTACACCCTCAGCAGGGTCCTGGAGGGTGCGTGGGAGTTTGCCCAACCAGTTTACATGTGCTTTGTGGACTTGGAGAAGGCATTCGACCGCGTCCCTCGGGGGGTTCTGTGGGGGTACTCCGGGAGTATGGGGTACCAGGCCCATTGATATGGGCTGTTAGGTCCCTGTACGACCGGTGTCAGAGCTTGGTCCGCATTGCCGGCAGTAAGTCAGGCTCGTTTCCAGTGAGAGTTGGACTCCGCCAAGGTTGCCCTTTGTCACCGATTCTGTTCATAACTTTTATGGACAGAATTTCTAGGCGCAGCCAAGGTGTTGAGAGGATCCGTTTTGGTGGCCTTAGAATCGCTTCTCTGTTTTTTGCAGATGATGTGGTCCTATTGGCTTCATCAGGTCGTGATCTACAGCCTTCGCTGGAGCGGTTTGCAGCCGAGTGTGATGCGTCCGGGATGAGGATCAGTTCCTCCAAATCCAAGGCCATAGCCTGGCCCTCGCCATTCCTACGCAGCTCCGCTCAATTCTCATTTCCCTTCACTGCTGGGTCTGGGACTTCTCCCATCCACAAGGATATCTCCGGTAGATTTTTGACCGGACCAATCAGAGAACAGAAGGCGGAGTTTTGAACGACGTCGACTGACGTCGTCAGTTAAAATGGCTGCCGCCACGAAGGAATTTTCATCAAAACAAGGTAAAAAACTATTATTTCTTTGCTGAGAAAAATATATTTCTTAGCTGACGTTATATCAGAAGTGTTCCTGAGCAATCAGAGAACAGAAGGCGGAGTTTTGAACGACGTCGACTGACGTCGTCATTTAAAATGGCTGCCGCCACGAAGGAATTTTCATCAAAACAAGGTAAAAAACTATTATTTCTTTGCTGAGAAAAAATATATTTCTTAGCTGACGTTATATCAGAAGTGTTCCTGAGCTTAACAGTTCCTAAATCAATTCACGAAATGGTCAAATCTGCTGGATTTAAATAGTTTCGGTTTGACATTTTCCAAACAGCCTCGGGTGCGCTACGAAAATAAATGATAAAAAATCGAATTTTATCTCAAATGTTTCATTTAGGCCAACAGTCAGTAAATTAGAGCTATATAATTACACACTGGTGGCAGAAAAAATATCCACAGAGTGGTTTCTGAGCTATTTATCTTATAGCCTGGACCTCGCCAGGCTAAACTAACAACACTCCGCCTTCCGTTCTCTGATTGGTCCGGTCAAAAATCTACCGGAGAAATCTTTGTCTATGGGACAGGTCCCAGACCCTAGTGCGAAGTGAAGGACAAGGGTCTGGTTTTAACCAGGCTACCGAGGCCATGGTCTTGAGCCAAAAAAGGTTTGTGTAGGAGCTATTTCTCCATTTCTGGTTAAATTTTAGAATTTAAATAGTTTAGTTTATCCTTATGTTTTTGTTGTTTGATTCATTATTTTTTGTTTAATTCATTATTTAGAATAAGTTATTTGATTAGGAATTCACTTAATTAGTTAATTAGTTTCAGTTGGGATGTGGGTGTTTCACAGTATAAATAGGTGGTTCTTAGGCAGCTCATTATGCACGTGGATGGTCATAAAGTTTTTTACCAGTCACGGTCACTTCAGTCTATCAGCCAGAGAACAGGTGCAGGAATCAGAACAGGAGAATTAGAACCCTGTAGAGTCTGTAACTTTTTGCCTGAACGATGTAATAAAACGACAAAAATCAACATTTCTCTTTCCTTTTTTGAATTTTGATTCCTTTTTTGGACTGCGTAAACCGGAATCCACGGTGCACCAAGCCAGAAGACAAATGGTCATTACAGTAAAAAACCTCGACTTTGGATTATAAATCAACGAGTTCAGACACTGACAGCTGGAGGAAAGGGCCGCGCCCAAAAACAACAAACAAATCACGTCTTTCTTCAACGACATGGGTATGTACGATGATTGCTAAAGCTGGGAAAACGGCCAAACAAGAGGAGTTTGATGATAACGATCAACGTTACGGTACAAGTCTGTCATCTTGAAGATTAATCAAAGACTGAGCTAAAGCGCTGCACCTTTACACACCCGTGGGTCTAAAGTAATCAGGAAGTAAAAGACGACAAAACAAGCAGCTTTAAGTATTTTTGCCTAAATGTCTGATATATCGAAAGCACATTTGGCCAAGAGTGACTTGGAGGTTTCTTCCAAACGAACTATTAAACTGACTAAGAAAGGCTTGATGTTAAATATAAAAACATGCCAAGACAAAGTAAATGTTAAATTGAAGCAAGCAAGACAAATCATGGATGATTTGAATGTTTTGATGGAGTCAAATGATAAAGTTGACTCGGTGAACTCTCTTTTTGTGTGTTGGAGATAAATTCACAGAGTGACTCAACATGTTCTGATGGCATGAATTCATACATCGAAAAGTACAATCCCAATTTGGCACTAAAACTTAATCTATGTGCTGATGAATTTTTTCCAGAGAAAATTATGGACAACGTTAAAATGTCCTCTGCCATCTTTGAGCAACCAGTTGTCCGGTTGAAACAAAAGCCAGCAATTCAAAGTCCGAACACAAGAGGGCAACAGCAACCAGGTCAACAATTAGATCAACAAGTCAGTATTCTTGACATTATGAGGCGGCAAAATGACATCACTGCTATGTTGGTTCAGCAAAATCAAAGTTCTGTCTTGCCACCAAGAAATATCCCAGTTTTTGATGGTGATCGTCTTCAATATAAATAATTTACAAGAGCGTTTGAGAATGGAGTGGAGGCTAAAACATCCAATTTAAGTGACTGTTTGCATGTTTTAGAACAATACACCAGGGGGCAACCTATAGACCTTGTACATAGTTGCCAGCATTTACCATCAGAGCTGGGCTATCTTAAAGCTAAAGATCTTCTTTTTGAACACTTTGGAAACGAATTTAAAATTGTACAGGCCTATATGGACAAAATTAACAACTGGCCAGTTATAAAACAAGAGGACATTAAATCACTGCAAGCATTTTCTCTGTTTCTTAAGGGATGCTCAAATTTAACAGAACATATCACTCATATGAAAGAACTGGACTTGCCATCTAATATGAGGAGCATAATCTTAAAACTTCCCTTTAAAATGAGAGAGAGCTGGAGAAATGTAGCCTGTTACCTGCAGGAAAGCAGGGGTCAGAGGGCATCATTCACTGATCTTGTTGTTTTTATTGAAAGACAAGTAAAAGTTGTATCAGATCCACTGTTTGGTAACATCACGGACTATCAACAGCTCAACTCCAAAAGCCTCAGCTTTACCAAACAAAGAAAGGAGAGTAGCTTTGCTACAAATGTTGTTGCAGTGAAGAATGAATGTCCATCTGAAGACGAGAGCAAGTCTTCAAAATTTCAAAGCTGTCTATATTGTCTCCTAAGTAATCATACCGTTGACAAGTGCTTCAAGTTTAAAGACAAGTCACATAAAGATAAAGTAAACTTTATCAAAGAAAAGGGCATGTGCTTTGGTTGCTTAAAGGTGGGCCATGTAAGCAGAGAATGCAGAGGTCGTTTGATCTGTTCTGTTTGTCATCAGCAGCATCCCAGTGTCCTGCACATCGACAAGGAAAGTACAGGAGTTTTCTCTGGACATCCACAGAATCCTCTGAGTACCACCTCCACAATGACTCAGACCTGTAGCCATGTCAGGGTCTGTGATGAAGATAACTCAAACCTTTCTATCGTTGCAGTTCAAGTCAGGAGTCCAAAAACCAACACCATCGTGCAGACATATGCCTTTTTGGACCCGGGCAGCACAGGAACATTCTGCACTGAAAGCTTGGCCCGGAAGCTGCTACTGAAAGGTAAAAGAACAAATGTCCAGCTGCAAACAATGGGACATAAAGACATTGTGAGTACGAACATCATATCTGGACTACAAGTAGCAGCACTCGATAAAAATGATTTTATTGAACTTCCAGACGTTATGACACAGAAATTAATGCCTGTTTCAAAGAGAAATGTTCCACAACAGGAGGGCATTGACAAGTGGCCGTACCTGCAAAGCAGCAAGCTCCACAACATAGATGCCGATGTAGATCTGCTCATTGGTACCGACGCACCTAAAGTAATGGAGCCGTGGGAGCTGATCAACAGTCAGAACGAAGGTCCATATGCAGCTTGGACCAGAATTGGATGGGTCATAAATGGTCCACTCCGGGGTGAAAGGAACAAAACATGCTGCCATTCTTTTGCTACAAACAGGATTTCTGTTAAACATCTGGAAACAATGCTGATTGAACAACACAA
>JBBPBX010044329.1:7863-27505 GCA_038048925.1 Garcialebias charrua | reverse complement strand
ATCTGGACAGTTTCTTTTTAGCAGAAACGTTTCACCCTCACTCCAGAGGGCTTCCTCAGTCAGAGTAGTCCAAAGCACACTGAAGTTAACCCACCAAGTAAGCAACTTATGTGGACCAACCAGTTTGCTGTAGCCAAGATGGTTTCTGGGGTGTGTCCCTCGTCGACTCCTCCCAGGCAGGCAGACATGTCCAAAGTGGTTCAAGACAAGAAAGTTAATTCTCAATAGTCCAGGTATCAAATCCGCTCATTCTCAATCAGTTCATCTGGACAGTTTCTTTTTAGCAGAAACGTTTCACCCTCACTCCAGAGGGCTTCCTCAGTCAGAGTAGTCCAAAGCACACTGAAGTTAACCCACCAAGTAAGCAACTTATGTGGACCAACCAGTTTGCTGTAGCCAAGATGGTTTCTGGGGGTGTGTCCCTCGTCGACTCCTCCCAGGCAGGCAGACATGTCCAAAGTGGTTCAAGACAAGAAAGTTAATTCTCAATAGTCCAGGTATCAAATCCGCTCATTCTCAATCAGTTCATCTGGACAGTTTCTTTTTAGCAGAAACGTTTCACCCTCACTCCAGAGGGCTTCCTCAGTCAGAGTAGTCCAAAGCACACTGAAGTTAACCCACCAAGTAAGCAACTTATGTGGACCAACCAGTTTGCTGTAGCCAAGATGGTTTCTGGGGGTGTGTCCCTCGTCGACTCCTCCCAGGCAGGCAGACATGTCCAAAGTGGTTCAAGACAAGAAAGTTAATTCTCAATAGTCCAGGTATCAAATCCGCTCATTCTCAATCAGTTCATCTGGACAGTTTCTTTTTAGCAGAAACGTTTCACCCTCACTCCAGAGGGCTTCCTCAGTCAGAGTAGTCCAAAGCACACTGAAGTTAACCCACCAAGTAAGCAACTTATGTGGACCAACCAGTTTGCTGTAGCCAAGATGGTTTCTGGGGGTGTGTCCCTCGTCGACTCCTCCGGGAGGAGTCGACGAGGGACACACCCCCAGAAACCATCTTGGCTACAGCAAACTGGTTGGTCCACATAAGTTGCTTACTTGGTGGGTTAACTTCAGTGTGCTTTGGACTACTCTGACTGAGGAAGCCCTCTGGAGTGAGGGTGAAACGTTTCTGCTAAAAAGAAACTGTCCAGATGAACTGATTGAGAATGAGCGGATTTGATACCTGGACTATTGAGAATTAACTTTCTTGTCTTGAACCACTTTGGACATGTCTGCCTGCCTGGGAGGAGTCGACGAGGGACACACCCCCAGAAACCATCTTGGCTACAGCAAACTGGTTGGTCCACATAAGTTGCTTACTTGGTGGGTTAACTTCAGTGTGCTTTGGACTACTCTGACTGAGGAAGCCCTCTGGAGTGAGGGTGAAACGTTTCTGCTAAAAAGAAACTGTCCAGATGAACTGATTGAGAATGAGCGGATTTGATACCTGGACTATTGAGAATTAACTTTCTTGTCTTGAACCACTTTGGACATGTCTGCCTGCCTGGGAGGAGTCGACGAGGGACACACCCCCAGAAACCATCTTGGCTACAGCAAACTGGTTGGTCCACATAAGTTGCTTACTTGGTGGGTTAACTTCAGTGTGCTTTGGACTACTCTGACTGAGGAAGCCCTCTGGAGTGAGGGTGAAACGTTTCTGCTAAAAAGAAACTGTCCAGATGAACTGATTGAGAATGAGCGGATTTGATACCTGGACTATTGAGAATTAACTTTCTTGTCTTGAACCACTTTGGACATGTCTGCCTGCCTGGGAGGAGTCGACGAGGGACACACCCCCAGAAACCATCTTGGCTACAGCAAACTGGTTGGTCCACATAAGTTGCTTACTTGGTGGGTTAACTTCAGTGTGCTTTGGACTACTCTGACTGAGGAAGCCCTCTGGAGTGAGGGTGAAACGTTTCTGCTAAAAAGAAACTGTCCAGATGAACTGATTGAGAATGAGCGGATTTGATACCTGGACTATTGAGAATTAACTTTCTTGTCTTGAACCACTTTGGACATGTCTGCCTGCCTGGGAGGAGTCGACGAGGGACACCCCCAGAAACCATCTTGGCTACAGCAAACTGGTTGGTCCACATAAGTTGCTTACTTGGTGGGTTAACTTCAGTGTGCTTTGGACTACTCTGACTGAGGAAGCCCTCTGGAGTGAGGGTGAAACGTTTCTGCTAAAAAGAAACTGTCCAGATGAACTGATTGAGAATGAGCGGATTTGATACCTGGACTATTGAGAATTAACTTTCTTGTCTTGAACCACTTTGGACATGTCTGCCTGCCTGGGAGGAGTCGACGAGGGACACGCCCCCAGAAACCATCTTGGCTACAGCAAACTGGTTGGTCCACATAAGTTGCTTACTTGGTGGGTTAACTTCAGTGTGCTTTGGACTACTCTGACTGAGGAAGCCCTCTGGAGTGAGGGTGAAACGTTTCTGCTAAAAAGAAACTGTCCAGATGAACTGATTGAGAATGAGCGGATTTGATACCTGGACTATTGAGAATTAACTTTCTTGTCTTGAACCACTTTGGACATGTCTGCCTGCCTGGGAGGAGTCGACGAGGGACACACCCCCAGAAACCATCTTGGCTACAGCAAACTGGTTGGTCCACATAAGTTGCTTACTTGGTGGGTTAACTTCAGTGTGCTTTGGACTACTCTGACTGAGGAAGCCCTCTGGAGTGAGGGTGAAACGTTTCTGCTAAAAAGAAACTGTCCAGATGAACTGATTGAGAATGAGCGGATTTGATACCTGGACTATTCTTCTTCCGGCACTCGGCAAGGCAGGTCGCATATCTTTCTGCTCTTCCCTCCCTAAGTTTTTCCTACTCCCTGCTTGCTTTTCGTCTCGTCTGCGACCCTTCAGCGCTCACTCGAACCAATATGGAATTAATCAATTGGGCTGTTTCTTCAATGGATAAGATTTTTTCCACGAAGCGGACCGTGTCAGGAGAAGCTGTCTGTCCCTCCGACACACACGCGGCTGGATACGTGCTGGACTCGTGGGGTCAGTGGCAGCCCATGTGTCTGTCCGTTCTGAGTGTCGAAGACGTGGAGGATTTGTGGATTATTGGATTATTGGTAGCAACTGCTCTGTTTTTTGGCGTAACCGGAGTTGTTTGTTATCGGAAGCTGAGGGAGGCTTCGGCGGCTATCAGAGCGCTGTCGGGACTGCCTGATCAGCAAAATTCTCTGAACCGGGTCGTGGGCTCCTCATCCCAGCTGCTGTATGAGCTCAATCGCACGATTGGTGCAGTGGTGGACCACCGTGCACCTGCTGTCCGTTTTGGGACTTGTTTGCAGCCACCCAGGATCGATCAAGGGACAGGTGGAAGCTCATGAAAGCGGGGCAGAGCAGAACCACATATTTGGATTTCTTTCGGCCATGAAACAGCACCCACAGACTTGGAGGCGGCAGTGGAAAAGAACACTGTGGTCTATTTGGATAACAAACAAGAACATTATCTGGCTTCTGCACATGTCCTTGAAAAGCGGGCTGTGGGAATCCATTCTCCTAGAGTGAGGAGTTGAAGAGCCCCCCCTCCCCCTCCCCAGAGATTTCTGTGAAGCTTCAGATAACACCCAGCTGCACACCTGCTGAACTTTGTGTTTGTCTGAAATTAATCATAGACCCAATCTCCTTGCCTGCCGTATTTCCTTTGTTATTGTACCTAAATGTGCTCTGATATGGTTTTTACTGAATCACGCGGTGTCTTGAAGACAAAATGTGATTCATCTTTTTTTAATATCAATGCTGTGAATCCCAGTGTTTCTGCCTGTTTTTCCTGCTTTTGACCTTCATCTGGAGACAGATTGGGCCTGGCCGCGCTAAGAGCATATCAATGTGTTGAATAAACATGTCGTGTGTTGATAAAACATATCGTGTGTTGATAAAACATGTAATGTGCTTTGTTTTGCTGCAGCTTTTGCACTCATTTCTCTTCTGGATGCCTGCAACTACATACTTACGTTGTAATCAGTGAAAATTGATGCAATGTTAATAAAACTCCTTGATTCCTTGATTCCTTGATTCCTATTGAGAATTAACTTTCTTGTCAAATTTAAAGTCATTGTGCTTATGTTATATCTAATTTGTCTTCTATCAGCAGGATGTTATGATCTCATCACATGCCCAGATTTATCTGCTTCCGAGCCAATTCACACGGTGCTCACCTGTTTGTCTGCAGTGCTGAATGGGAGCAGTCACTCTCCTACATCACTAAACGGCGCTCCATCCACTCCCAATGGCTTCAGTAACGGCCCAGCAATGTCCTCCACCGCCTCGTTGTCCAACCAACAGCTCCCGCCCGCATGTGGCGCCCGGCAGCTCTGCAAACTAAAGCGCTTCCTCACGACGCTGCAGCAGTTTGGAAACGACATTTCACCCGAGATCGGAGAACGAGTGCGCAGCCTCGTGTTAGGCCTGGTGGTAAGCACTGATCGTCGCCCATACGGGATTATTCTGCAGAATCATTGAACAACAACAGTAACCGTGAGCAGTTTAGTGCCTTTTTTTATTGTTTCTGATTATGATGATGGCTAATATGTGCAATGTTTAGCAGATTTAGATGCAAAACATATTTTGGGGATATAAGGAAAATGTTGCAAATGTAATGTTGTCCGTTTTTAACAGAACTCCACTCTCACTATCGAAGAGTTTCACTCCAAACTTCATGAGGCCACGAACTTCCCCCTGAGACCTTTTGTCATTCCTTTCCTAAAGGTAAAAGTTAGTTTTGCTGATTTTGTTCAAAATCATTTAAGATCCATGTCTTCTGATGTTAGACCTAGAACAGGGGTGTCAAAGTCAAATACACCGAGGGCCAAAAAAAACAAATTTGCTACAAGCCAAGGGCCGGACTGGTTCAATGTTTATTATAAGGGGATGATATGAGATTTTTTTTTCTTCTTTCTGCACTCTTTTCATTCATTGTTTTCTTTTTGATTAATTTGTTTTATTTAGTCTCTTTTAAATGAATGAATAAATTAATTTAATTAAATATTAAAAAGCTTTACATCTGCTAAGTTCTTGGCATAAATCAACACAGACATGTTCCTGCTTTTAGTATTTTGATAATGTAGCTATTTATAACAAATATATTATAAATAAATAATAATAAAAAACTCCACTAGATAATTACTAGAATAAATATTTCATAATAATGGTGTGGAGAGGATGGCTGTAGGGGAAGAAGGGAGGCCATCACACACACAAAAAAAACTTTTTTTCTTTTTATCATCCAGGGGTCCATAAATAATGAGTTTGCGGGCTGAATCTGGCCCGCGGGCCGGCATTTTCACATATATGACCTAGAAGATTCTTAACCGTGGTTGTACCGTATGAGCAGTCAGTTTGTTAACCTTCAGTAGATGGCAGGAATCTCACTTTTGAGAATCAGCCAGAATTTCACAAGTAGGAGTCAAACTCTCCGCTCCTCAGAGCAGGTGAATGAGAGGAGCAAAGCCAAACTTAAAAAATGTCAGTGCATGAAACATGTTTCCACCTCATAACTTCAGAAATGTCTCTTCTTTCTCACTCTTTGCTCAACCAGAACAAGTAAACCACTTTCAGAATAGCAAGTGCCCATAGCTCAACATGTAGCAATAACAGACAATAGGGTTTACACACTAGTGGCTCATGGTGCACATACTTCTGATCTGAAGCATATGTCTTTATTTATGAGCCTACCTCGTAACCATGCGGTGGCCGTGAGGTGTGAATGAACATTTCAAAAAACAGGATTACATTTGAAAAAAATGGAATTACATTTGAAAAAACAGAATTGCATTAAGCCAAAGCGGAAGTGGCCTGAATTACATTGGGAAGAAAAAAAAACAAAAAACAAAAAACAACGGATTAAGCCAAAGCAGAAGTGGCCAAAGCAGAAGTGGCCAAAGCAGAAGTGGCCAAAGCAGAAGTGGCCAAAGTGGAAGTGGCCAAAGCAGAAGTGGCCAAAGCAGAAGTGGCCAAAGCGGAAGTGGCCAAAGCAGAAGTGGCCAAAGCAGAAGTGGCCAAAGCAGAAGTGGCCAAAGCGGAAGTGGCCAAAGTGGAAGTGGCCAAAATCACATTAAAATAACTGAATTACATTTGAAAAACAAACGAAATTACATAAAATAAATAAATAACAGGATTACATTAAACCAAAGCAGAAGTGGCCGGAATTAAATAAATAAATAAAAATGGAATCACATTGGAAAAAAACAAAATGACATTTAAAAAAACGTAATAAACAAAATAAATAAATTACTTAATAAAGTAAATAAATAAAAAACACTAAAAACAAACCCCACCCCTTACAGTTTTGCTTAATGTAATTCCATTTTTTCACACTGCACCCGCTTCGGATGTTATCAAACATAAAATGGGCGCTATAATCTGTTATCACCCCCATTCGTAGCGGTCAGAATGCCCCTACTGTACCTACTAGTAGGTTTAAAGGTACGTTATCACCGTTACAATGGATGACAACAGGCTCCGTTTAGTTAAGTGCTTAGGTTTCAATTTCAAAGTCAAAGTCAAAGTCAACTTTATTGTCAGAACTGCAATATGTACAGGACATACACAGGATTGAAATTGCGTTTCTCTCAGTCCCTCGGTGCAACAGTAACCATCTAAACACTAAACACTAAAACATTTAATAAACATAAGCATAAAATAGTAAAAGTGTAACACTGTCCTGAGTTTTTGCATAGTAGTATAAAAGTATGAAAATTTACACCAACACTAAAACACTAAACATTTAATGAACATAAGCATAAAATGAAATAATAAAAGTGTAATACTGTCCTGAGTTTTTGCATAGTAGTATAAAAAAGTATAAAAAGTATATCTATAAAATAAACTGAAGGTTCTAGCATTGACATTTGCAAAGAGTGGCAAAGCAGCATATGAGTTAATGTACACAGTATATGTATGAGGTAGTTGATGTTGGTATAGAGGCAAAGTGGCATATGCAGTAAGGCACATAAGGCACATTGGGCATCCTTAAATAAGGCTAGTCAGAGAATACTGTATATGTATCAGCAGTAGTGTAGATATAAAAGTAGTGTAAATGTAAACAGTAGTAATAAATGTAAACAGTAGTAATAAATGTAAACAGTAGTAATAAATGTAAACAGTATTAATAAATGTAAACAGTGAATGTAAACAGTAGTATGTAAACAGTGAGTGTAAACAGTAGTATGACTATAGGCAGTGATGTAATACAAACATTAGTGCAAATATGAGAAGTAGTGCAAACTGAATGAGCACATGACCGAGAGTTTAGTGAATAACCCGTTTGATGACACAGAGTCCAGTGTTAAAATCTTTGTGTTGTGTGGTAATGTGTGAGAAAGTTTTTTGTGTTAAGGCAGTTCAAATGGGAGGGGAGGCAGAGCAGGCAGAGTGTTTAGCATCCTGACTGCCTGATGAACAGAGCTGTTTCAGTGTCTTGGGTTAGGTTTAGGCACAAGGGTGAGCTGGGGTTAGGTTTAGGGTTGGTCCTCTGGGTCAGGCTTAAGGTTAGGTTTAGGGAAACGGTTACATAAGCTGAAAAACACAAAAACACAACACTTCCGGGTTCGCGGAAAAACGCTGCCTGATAACAGCGATTATAACGCTGATAACGTTCTTTTAAGCATGCTAGGAGGTAGATTGGACAGTTTCTCCTATGGGGATGATAACAGTTGATAGCGCCCATTGTATGGACTGACAACATCCAAATTTTTCAAATGCAATTCGGGCCACTTCCGCTTTTGCTACTTCTGCTTAGGCCACTTCCACTTTGGTTACTTCCAATTTAGCTTAACGTAATTCTGTTTTTTATTTTTATTCAGACAGGCTTTTAATTGGCAATCTCATTATGTTTTGATTGTTTTTAATTTTTAACTGTCTGTTTTTAATTATTGTTTGTTTTTAAATTCTGTATTGTGCAGCACTTTGTGCACCTTTTGGCTGCTGGAAAGGGCTCTATAAATAAAGTTTGATTGATTGATTAATTTTTCCAATGTAATTCTGTATTTTGTTTTTTCATATGTTGTTCATTTACACCTCACAGACACTGTACCATCATATTAAATACAGACAGTTGTAGGACGAGGGCATAAATATGTCTTTGGAAAGAGTTAAGTGCGACAGTGTGTGTGAATGTGTCGGACCTCCAGCGTGCGGTGATCCTTCACATGTGGGACATCGCAGCAAACGCTGCGTTACATCAAGCAGACAAGTCGGAGAGAGCTGTTTGACAGCAGAGTCACACACACACTCACACACACACACAGCCCAAAGAGAGCGAAACACATGGTGGAGGAATGTGTCGAGGGTCCTGTCTGATCTCTTCCTGCCTCCTCATCTATCACCCTCCTTCTCCCCCCTCAGTCTAATCTGGCTTTCTTTCACTCTCACCCCATCTGTCTATTGAACCACTGTAAGTTTTTAGCCTCTGCCTGTTTGGGTACCTTTTTTTCCTTAAGGTTGATATTGGTCCAATACATCTATAATCCTTCCAGCAACAGCTTGTTCAATTTCTAATCAAAGATGTCTGTCTTTGTTCTTTTAACCACTGAAGGCAAACCTGCCGCTGCTGCAGAGAGAACTGCTCCACTGTGCCAGACTGGCCAAACAGACTCCAGCTCAGTATCTGGCTCAGCACGAGCAGCTGCTCCTGGACGCCAACGCCAGCTCGCCCCTCGACTCCTCCGAGATCATGCTGGAGATGAACGAGCACGGGAAGAGACGGACTCCTGACAGGTAGCAGAAGAAAACACAGACTTTAGGAGTCCTTCTACAAAGTATGATGGCAGATTGAGATTTTTTTTTTTCTGAACGCCAAGTGTTGCTTGGCAGTGAGGGGAAGCTATAAATCGTCAGTGCAGAAGGCAGAGGTCTGAACAGTCCTGATGCCAGATTGACTCGGCCAGCTGTCTGAGAAGGTAGAGTGGAAAAAAATGCAATGTAAGAAAAGAAAGCAGGACACTACGGAAGGGTATTGCTGTCATCCATGAAATAAAAAAAATTGAGCTTATGTAGTAACAACGTGATACGTATGTAGTAATAACTTGATATTATGTAGTAATAATGTGATACTATGTAGTAATAATGCAATATTATGTAGTAACAATGTGAAACATATGTAGTAATAACTTGATATTATGTAGTAATAACTTGATATTATGTAGTAATAACGTGATATGTATGTAGTAATAACGTGATATGTATGTACGTGATACGTATGTAGTAATAACTTGATACTATGTAGTAATAATGTGATACTATGTAGTAATAACGCAATATTATGTAGTAACAACGTGATACATATGTAGTAATAACTTGATATTATGTAGTAATAACTTGATATTATGTAGTAATAATGTGATACGTATGTAGTAATAACGTGATACTATGTAGTAATAACGTGATATTATGTAGTAATAACGTGATACGTAAGTAGTAATAACGTGATATTATGTAGTAATAACGTGATACGTATGTAGTAATAACGTGATACGTATGTAGTAATAACGTGATACATATGTAGTAATAACGTGATAGTATCACGTTATTACTACATATGTATCACGTTATTACTACATAATATCACGTTATTACTACATACGTATCATGTTATTACTACATACGTATCACATTATTACTACATAATATCACGTTATTACTACATACTTATCACTTTATTACTACATAAGTATCACGTTATTACTACATATGTATCACGTTATTACTATATAATATTGCGTTATTACTACATAGTATCACATTATTACTACATAGTATCACGTTATTACTACATAATATCACGTTATTACTACATACATATCACGTTATTACTACATACATATCACGTTATTACTACATAATATCGCGTTATTACTACATAGTATCACGTTATTACTACATACGTATCACGTTATTACTACATAATATCACGTTATTACTACATACGTATCACGTTATTACTACATAATATCACGTTATTACTACATAGTATCACGTTATTACTACATAGTATCACGTTATTACTACATATGTATTACATTATTACTACATAATATCACGTTATTACTACATAATATCACGTTATTACTACATACGTATCACGTTATTACTACATAATATCACGTTATTACTACATAGTATCACGTTATTACTACATAGTATCACATTATTACTACATAGTATCACGTTATTACTACATACGTATCACGTTATTACTACATACGTATCACGTTATTACTACATAATATCGCGTTATTACTACATAGTATCACGTTATTACTACATACGTATCACGTTATTACTACATAATATCACGTTATTACTACATACGTATCACGTTTTTACTACATAAGCTCAAATTTTTTTATTTAATGGATGACAGCAATACCCTTCCGTAGAACACTGAGTGGCAGTGTTGTGCGTAAAGGCATTCAAAACAGCGTGTTCATGAGGAGCAGTCACATTTTCACTTTACACTTAAAAAGATTGTTTTATACCTAAAAAAAACTTTGAGAATCATTCAGTATGGTGACATTTAGTGCTGTTTTCTTCTAGAGCAGGGGTCTACAACTTGCGGCTCTGGGGCCACATGTGGCTCTTTGGTACCTCTGCAGCAGCTCCTTCAGGCTTTGACCCAAATAAAAATGAAACTGAATTTTATTTAAATTATTGCCAACAATGAAAACGGCTAGTTTTAGCAGATTTCTTGTCATTTTCAAATATGTGAAGAATACCATACCATACCATACCATTTTATTTATAGAGCACTTAAAACAGGAACAAGGCAAACCAAAGTGCTGCACAGCAGAAACTAAACAAGCAAAGCACACAGCAGAACATAAAACAAAGTAAAAACAGCATATACAGTATAGTGTAGTACAAATACACAGTGTAAAACATCCGGACTACATCATGCTAGTACTTTGTAGTTTGTTAGCCACTTTAAGTCGACTTCCAGTCTCACAGCGTGATCTTTCTCTCAAAACCACCAGAATGTTTTGAAATATCTTTACAAGAACCTGCGGAGAAGGAATATGGTGAGGAACTTTGATAACGCAAAGAATAAAACACAAAAAACAAAGTCAAAGTCAATGAAAGTATTTATTTTTCTTTTTAAAATGTAATTGAATATCCAAAAAACTGACCTACCTTAATTTGATATGGCCTTTAGCTTTATGGTCTAAGTAGGATACTTAGGATACTCTTCAACAATTAAGAGAACTCACATCGGCCTGCGGAGTTCAGTGTTTTAATATTTATAAAATAGTTAAAAAATGTTTTTTTCTTTCTTTAAATTAATCTAGTCTTTTCTTTTCTTTTGTAATAAAATGTAAAAAATATTGATAAATGTTAACAATAGTTGGAGATTTTTTATTTTGTATCACTCCCATTGGCCAGAAAAGCCATCTCCAACAAACCTGTAGTGGTCCACGGGTCATCAGTTGATAGAACACAGTTGTTTTGCATCTCCAGACATTGTAATTAGTAAGCAAAGTGGCAAAAAATGCATTTCTTTATTGCACAGGTTGCAGATCCCTGTTCTAGAGTGAATGGCTTATCTAGAAAATGGGGGAGGGGTTGCCTTGCGGTTAGTTGTTACACCTGGATACATAGGAAGCCTTTTGATCCACCTTTTTTTTTATATACCTAAAACCTGTCATCATTCTCAGCAAAAAAGACAAAATCAGACTACTTTATTTTATTTTGACATGAACCTGATCGTTTTGGATTTATGAACTGGATTCAAATGTTTTAGGGGGAAATACAAATTAATTTAGTTGCATTGTTTGTGAGCTGAACGTTGAACTGGTTCCAGTGAGCCGAAGAACTTGCACAACTTTCAAAACAGCTGTTTTCTGTTTCTCTCCCTCCTATTTATTCCCAATCGAAGAACGTCCTTTTTCAGGCGTCCCCTCTCTCCGCCTGCTTGACCTGTTGCCCACCCCAGCAGCTGTCCATTTGTCAAGGATGTGTCCAGATGGTACATATCCGGAGCAGGGCGATGGGAGGTGGTGGTTTGCACCCAGTTAAAACTGGCCGTGCAATCCCACTGTAATCTGCACACCTCCGCCTCCTGACGTCTGGCTTACACACAGCATGTGGACTAGCTCAGAGGAAAGGGAGGGAAGGAGCACAACCAACATGTTTCCAGCTGCTCCTCTCATTTGTAGGCTACAACAGATATAGCCATTAATGAACGCATGAAATATATTGAGCACACACACACATCGCCCACGTGTGGCAGTATTTACTTGGTTTTGATCTCCGCGATGATAAAGAGTGATTGTCATCGGAACGCTTGGCTATTGCCATCCAGCTAAACAGATTATTATCAACACTCCCATTTTAACTTTCCAGATGGCTTGAAATCACAGCACGCACAGATACACACTCGCCTAAAAACACACACACAGACACAAATGAGTGTGACTAAACATCTGTCCAATACGCAGCCTTCAATTGCCCCTAAAGCCTGGGGGTGGGTGGGGGGGAGGACTTGCAATCTAAGAGCAGGCAGAGGGATGTTCAGATTAAAAGCTTGAGATGCGGGGTGTACAGTTGGACTTGGTTTTGTTGGACACATATGGTATACAGCTGTGCAAGAGCTTTGGAAAAGCAGGGCCTTGCTGTGACTGAACAACAAGCGGCTCTTACGCATGTGTGTGTGTTGCCATACACCATATGGGATGGGAGTTGTCGAACACTTAAAAAAAAAACATGTTTGTGTTCCTTTCTTTAGCCTCTCAGACCGTAAGATCCACCCAGAGATGCAGTAATCTGTGACTCTCAGCCAGTGGTTTTGTTTAGTTTCGCTTTAAAGCCGAGCAAAAAACATTTAATAAAATGTGGCTAAACCGTGAAGCAGCAAATAGCTACTTCACAGCCTTGTTTTTAAAGTTAACATCTGAAGAACATCTGTCAAAGCCCAGGAATAGAGTTTGCTGCAGTTTCATCTGGCCCATGAGATAATACTGTGAAGAAGAACCTGTGAAACCTTCATCGCTTCTTAGTTTGTGTAACAAAACGGAGCAAACGTTTCATGACCATTTGAAAGTGAAGGCTGGAACTGGGCACCAGTGACCTCCGTGACCCAGAAAGGAAGAGCCGAGTAAAGATGATGGATGGATGGATATAAAGTTTTAATATGTAGCCCATGTCTTTGCTAATAGCATTTGTTTATGTTTATTAAATTTGTTCTTTTTTTTTCTTTTTTTTTTTTTTACAAAAACACAATATAAAACAATCCCATAAATGATAACGTACAAAATATTAAAAAATGAAAGGTTGCAGAAAGAAGAAAAAATCTTATTATATCTGCCCCTTTTTTCAAACAATCAGTTCAAACAATAATAATCTTCCAGTAACAGTACAAAATGAATAACTCTTTCTAATTTTCTAACTAATACAATACACATTACGCTACTTCATATATAATTTTTTAACAATTCAGTTTTGATCATTTTCTTAAATGTACACATTGACTTGGCATTTTTAACTTCATTCTCCAAACCATTCCATAATCCAATTCCCTGGATTGAGGTAGACCGTCCCTTCAAACTAGTTCTGAATTTTGGTTTTACAAATATCTCTGTCCCCTTAAGATTATAACAACTTTGTCTTTTAACAAAATGCATTTGGATATTTAAAGGTAATGTGTTATTCTGAGCCCTATACATAACTGATAAAATATTATAATCTACCAAATCATGGAACTTCAATAACTTCCATAAAATAATGTACTTGATGGATGACAGTAATGTTTTCTAGTGATAATTCTTACAGCTCTTTTCTGTAATACAAAAACATTTGTCTTACTGTTTGTTAGCAAACTATGTAAAAAAACAACAACATTAGATTAATTTATTAAAACTATCATCATTACATGTGTATCCCCAAAAGATTCATGTTTGAAGTAAACCCAATTCAAGTTGCCACCACAGCCAATTGAACTTGAAAATACAAGTTCTGCCATAACGCCATCAGTGTTCCTGAACCTGAGTTAAGATTTGCTGTGGTAGTAGCTGAGAGTCATCCTCTGAGAACTGTACATCATGTGAGCTCTGTGCTTAAAGCTTTGGCAATAAGTGTTTGAGTTTAGCAAAACATCTGTTGAACCACCGGATAGATTTAATGAAAGTTTTTTTTTTTTTAAGTTGCATTTGATCAACAAACACAAATGGCCTTTGGTTTAATAGATTTTAAGCTCAAATTTGATGCGGTAGTAGCTGAGAGTCATTCCCAACACATCAGTGGTGTAGTCTACATTTTTGTAGTGGGTACACTGTGCTTAGGAACCAAAGTACACTGGTTAATGCAATGTAATCATCAATTTATGTTGATTTTTAAGCGTATTGAACATTTCCAAATTTCTCTTTTGCTTATATTTGAATAAATGTATAACAAACTTTGTGCAACAGTTGCTTTTGTCTTAAAAGCATGTTATATAATTTATAAAACAGTATCAAAGCGAAACATGTTCAAGTAACAACAGAATTATATAATAATTTGCTGGACAAGCGAATGTAATAAACAAGCGCTGCATACAGATAGATTGTTGCAGAAGCATTTACCGGTAACTGTGGTTTAATGTGTCAATGACATGTGCCTAAAGATATGTATCATTGGGCACTTTTAAATGGTTATACTGAAATTCTTAGGTTTTCTAGTGTTTATACTCCGTATACCTGCGTATCGCGTAGACACTACTACAACACATACTGTACTCCAAACACTGACAGAACATGTGAGATCACACAAGATTACATGAGACGGCACCTAACATTGTTTTCAAGATTTAACCAGAACAACTAAAACTCACATATTTCACAACAGGAGATGATCTTAGTTTAAGAGCCCGAACATAAAACGTGGCAATCTGGATCCCTTTAATGAATGTTAGGCTACAAATGATTTCTAGAAGTCATCTAAAATTAAAAAATCCAAAATATAGAGCAAAAATCGCATGGATTTGAGACCATTTCTGTTTATTTATTTATTAACCTTCATTTAACCAGGCAAATCCCACTGAGATCACATATCTCCTTTGTAAGGGAGGCCTGGGCCAGAAGGCAGCCTAACATGCATGTTTTTAGTCTGTGGGAGGAAACCGGAGTACCCGGAGAAAATGTCTGGAACGATCATGAGTGCAGGATAGTCGTCACCTAATCGTTCTTTAAACCCAGAGAGTTATAAATAATAAAAACGGGCAATTTGAACTGATCAGAATGTGATCGTTTTACTTTACTGCAGCGTATAGTAAAGTCACTAAACTTGATTTTCCCTTGGAAAGACAGTCTTGGAAATACCCGACCATTAAAATGGAGTATGTAATGCTCTTCCCTGGCAAAACAATCCCACAGTTTTCACAGTGGTGTTCTGTGGAGGTCAGTGAAGAAAAAGATGTATAAAATCCAGAAGTGGTTTCTCTGTATTAACTCCAGCATACATTTCTTAGAAGCATCTGTGTGTCATGCTTTCATTCATGTGCATTGTCCATCTTTTTAGGACCAAAGACTGTGTGGAGAGGGATGGGTTGCACCCGGAGCACCTGGCCAAACGGCCCTGCACCATCAGCCCCAGCCAACGCTTCAGCCCCAGCACTGGTCTGCCCTCTCACCCACCTCCCAACGGCCTCCCCACACACCCTCCCAACGGCCTGCCTCACCCGCCTAACCCCCAAGTGGGACCTCAGCACTATCGCTTAGAAGACATGGCACTGGCACACCAGTACAGAGATGCATTCAGACACAGTGAACACCGGGACACCAGAGACAGGCACCGGCAGACAGGTAGGGTTTGACATAAATCTATGGATCTACGGTCACACGGTTTAGTTACACGGACAAGAAAGGAGCTTCAGTCAATAGAAACAGAGTGCTCAGAACAAAGACCAGTTGTCAGTCAAGTGTGATAATCCTTGTGGTCTAAATAAAGACCACATGCATACATACCCATATGACCAACTGTGGCAGCCATGTTATATATGGCTTCCATCTGCTTTTCTAAAAGGAAGCAGCTGAGATTCAACAGAAAGCTGAAGTCTGGAGTTTTTTTTTTTTTTTTTTTCACATGACAAATTTTAAATGTTTTGCGCTAGATCATATTCTGTTGATTATCTTGTAAAATTAACTGGTTTTATTCTCATTAGTTCAAACGTATTAGACATTTATTTGGTGAGGTCGTGTAGTTGGAGGAGGGGTGAGAGCCTCGTGGAAAGAGGGTGAAAAGCACATTGGGGTATTTTTGAATGGAGTTTGGATGGTCTCAACTGTATAAGTACTACTCTACATATGTATACTGTATATATACAGTATATATTTATATATATATATATATATATATATCGTTGTCTGTTTCCATACAATGATGAAATTGGTTCTCTGCATTTAACCCATCACACCTGGGATATGCCCAGGTGGAGCAGTGGGCAGCTATTGAGCACCCAGGAAGCAACTAAGGGTTAGGTGGCTTGCTCAGAGTAGGGCTGAACGATTTTGGAAACAATTCTAATTGCGATTTTTTTTTTTTACCTCAATATCGCGATTTCATATGCAATTATTTTTCTCTGTCTTCTTCTCGTGTATTTTTCAACGAACACAAGCAATAAATGAATTTGTTTCAGTTGCAAAAAACTCCACCGTTTTCAGCTCCGCTACAACTCTGTTTCTGAGTTTTTTGTGTAGCTCCGGGATAGCAACTTGGCTAATATGTGTGCTATAGAGCATTCTGTACCACTTATCCACTGTGTTTACGAAAGCTGTAAACCCAGGCTTGGTCACTATATTAATGGGCATCATGTCTTTCACTATGAACTCCGTTATTGCTTGAGTTATTTCTGCCTGCTGTTTCAAATTATGTTCATACGGAGTAATACCTTCGAACAGTTCGGTCAGTGATCCCTGTCGGCTGCTACTTCGCACTTGAAGTTGAAGCGCTGGTCGTTGACATTCTAGACATTTAACTATCGTAAATGGCTTTGTGTTAAGTGTAGATGAAGATTTGTGGTGTTACCTCGAGAGGTAGCAACAACAGCAAGACAGGTTCAAAATAATTCCAAACAATGGATGTGCTACCGCTCTTTCGTCCCAAACTTTCAGATGTATCAGCTTCTGTCAAGCCTTGACGCCATCGTGCAGCCGGTTCAAGTGCAGTGTTGACTTCTCCCGCGCCCTGCTCTGCTCCGCTCACTTGCAAATCACGTGACCAGATCACGTGACCAGTCGAATTGCAGCCTTTGTGATTAGAAAGTCTTGTTTTAACTTATCGCAATATCATTGCAAATGCAGTAAATTGTTCAGCCCTAACTCAGAGACACCACGACATGTGGGAATGGCTGGGAGTCGCGAACCGCGACTTTCGGGTCCCAAAGCGGCTGCTCTTCCTCTACCCCATGTGCATGTGGGGGGATATTTCAGTTTCCTCTGCAAACCAAAAAAAAAATAATAATAAAAATGCTAGGCTAATTGGTGACACTAACTTGTCCCTAGGAGTGAGTGAGAGACGACGTGAATGGTTGTGCGTCTTTAATGTCTCTGTGAGGCCCTGTGATGGACTGACAGTATGTCCAGAGTGTCTCCCCGTCTCTTGTTTTATGACTGCTGGACACATCCCGGGACCCTGCAGGGAAAGGGGGTTCAAGAAAATGGACAAATGGATGAATCAGCGCACCCGCTTCGGATGTTATCAACCATTAAATGGCCCTTATCAGTTATTATCATCCCCACAGGGGTCAGATTGCCCCTCCTATACCTCCTAGTAGGTTTAAAGGTACAATGTCACTGTTACAAGCGATGCCAGCAGGCTCCGTCTTTAGCTACGTGGTTAGGTTTAGAGTAAAGGGTCTTGGGTTAGGTTTAGGGTCTTGGTTAGGTTAAGGCACAAGGGTAAGGGGGTTAGGTTTAGGGTTGGTCCTCTGGGTCAGGTTTAAGGTTAGGTTTAGGAAAACGGTTACACAAGCTGAAAAAAACAAAAACAACACTTCCAGGTTTGAGGAAACACGCTGCCTACTCACAGCGATAATAACGCTGATAACGTTCTTTGAAACATGCTAGGAGGTAGATTGGACAGTTTTGCCGCTAAATATTGGGATGATAACAGCTAATAACGCCCATTGTATGGACTGACAACATCCGAACCCGCTGGTCCACCATGGTAGCCAGTCATTCATTAATTTTACTTACAGATTTTTATTTTAAGGACAATGAATGAGTGTACAATCTTTTGCTAATTTTGTTTCTTACATCATTATTTGTTTAACCAGTCTTTGTGGCATTGCAACGAGTGTCTTTAATAGCAAAAAAAAAAAAAATTGATTTGCTTCGTGTAAACACACAGCAACAAATTGTGTTAAACAAAATAACAAGAAACGAGATAAAATCTTAAGCAGTCGTGAGAGGAGAGGAGTCTGCAAGCCTTAAACGTATCACAGATTCCCTTACAGTCTAGCCTGAACAGTATTAACTGTGTATAATTCAACGTGTTCCACATAAGAGCCTTAACAGAGATGTCCTGTGGGTTTTTATTGCAGCCGTGCACGGAGCTCGCCAAGAGGAAGTGATTGATCACCGTCTTACAGATCGAGAGTGGGCAGAAGAATGGAAACATCTTGATAATGTACGTATGAGCATGCTTACTGCCAACTGACTCTTCGTTTTATTAACAATAAAGCAGCGGAGGAAAAAGGAAGGAGGAGGTCAGCAGTTTAATAAAGTGAGCTTCAGCGCTGAAGATGGCGAGCAGATGACAGGAACAGGAAGCGCTGACAGACACAACAGCCTCCGTCCCAGCTGAGCTAGCAGTTGACGGACAGCTGTCCCTGGGAGGTCCGTGTGTGTGCGTGTGTGCGTGCGGTGAATTAACAACTGACAGACACCTATCTGGATTCCCAGCACCCACCTCTGCGAACAGAAAATTGCGTGTGCTAATAAGCGCACACACACACACACACACAAACAGGAACAAGGCCCCAGATGGAGCTCGGGACCCAGCAGAGAGCAGCTCCAGCTGGGCAGAGCAGCTGAGACGAGAGCCGAAGCTGCGGAGAGAACCGGCCGGGCCTGGACTCCTGCCAAATGAGAAACACTTCACTGAAATAAATATGGCTGGCTCGGAGCGGAGGGAGGGCGAGAGACGGAGCAGCGGAGTAGGTGAAAGATGAATGGGAAGTATAATATGGATTGGATGTCAACGATGCTAAAGCCATTAAGCAGACCTCGCCGGGTTTGAAAAGACGGGGCGCCGTGGGGGGAAAGTAATAGTTTATAATGGGGAAAAAGAAGAAGACAGGAAATCTGTTGAGCTGGCAGAGAACGGAGCAGAGGGCTGGAAGAAATCGACGCAACCTTTGCATCAACAGCCCAGCTGTTACATTATTATTGTTGTGACGCCTTTGGATGGTGAAAATCACTGACAGGCGCACAATCGGCTGACAGGGAGCGTGCACGTTGTCTGCCAGCTACAGGAGATGGGATGTGTTCAGGGAGGAATTGCATTCGCATGCTTAGTGGTTCCACACAGTGGAGAAAAAATATATATACCTTGGTTTATGGTGTTTTGTAAGGATACTTTACATTGAAGATTGTTGCTGTTTAAAGGGCCACTGGCATCATCTTTGCACTTTGCATAAAATAATACTATATATATATATAT